>VNJU01001395.1:0-140591 GCA_008042675.1 Drosophila seguyi | reverse complement strand
GGTGGTGTTCGGGGACTTCGGTAAATTTCCCGACCTTCGTGTGAAAACTTCGTTATTTCGAAATTCAAAGCAGCGGCAGACGTCGTGGCGTTCAGTTCAGAGTTGGCGGCATTCTAGATTTCAGTTGGGTTTCCACTGGCGAACGCGACAGTTGGTGGCTTGTGACGCCGGCATAATACCGTTCTCTGTGCTTACGAGTCACGTAACGTACGTAAGGCGGCATAACGTAAGCGTGCGTGCGGGCGCTACTCCGGTTTTGGGCGCATTTTTTCGTGAGTTATTAAAATGCGATAAAAGCCAGTGAATCGGTAATAAAGCGCTTATCTCGGCCCGCAATTACGACCCAGTAAAGGGCGGGCGTTTGCCGGTTTTTCGTTGTGATTACACCAAAAAAAAAAAAAAAAACAGAAAATGAAAAAAGAAAATATGCGAAAAATAAAATAAAAAAACAGCTGAAGCTGTAGGCGAGCTGTGGCAGCCGGCAGTTTTCTCCAATTACTCGCTACAGGGCGCTGTGAAGTCAATTGTGTGCCGTGCTGTGCTGCTGGCCCGCATCTGTTACAAATTTCTCAGCAGGCCAGGCCAGAACAGGCCGGGACGGAGCCATACTGTCACCCGGTCCCATATCTCTCTTGTACATCCGCCCATCAGCGCCCAAATGTATGCCTTAGTGCGTCCATCCGTCCGTCTGTCTTTTAGTTAATAGTTGTCTACGTGTGTGGCATTAATGTGTGAGGGAACACACACACACCCATAACATCGGTACAGGTGGGGATCGTGTTTGTTTTTCTTGGCTTTTAGCTTCCGCTGCGGGGTATCTCGAAAAGCATTCAAAGTATCTTTCGGATGTGCCACTTGGAGGGGTCTCTCTGTGTGCGGTGCGGTGTGTTGTGTTGTGTTGTGTGTGCGGCGTGTGCTACTTTTGGGTGTTTATGACATTTAAATCAATAATGTCGCCTGTCAGGGCCTCACTCTCACTATCACTCGCACTCCTTTTATTTTATTTTTTATTTTTTCCTGCACTCCCAGTGCAATTTGTGCGGATTTGTTGGCTCAAGTGGCCGCCTACGCTGCAGTATTAGAAAGAGGTGACTCAGAGTTGCAATGCCCCCTGAGAGCCACCCCCTTTGGTGGCCTGAATTTGCTTAATGAGCGCTGCTTGGCCGCAGATACTTTGCACACACTTATTTAACGCTCATACGCCCCGTTGGCCCCCTGCCACAACGCGCTTTTTGGCCAAGGGCAGTGGCGGCTTTTGTTTTTCGGAATGAAGTGCAGCTGGCCGGGCCAGCCTTTTTGTATTCTCATCTTCCTTTTCTTCCTTTTTTCAATCTTATTTAAGGGGCAGCAAAAGGCGGCAGGGCATTTTAATTTGTTGGAAACTGCCACAAAACACTATTTGCCAGGCCACAGAAATAGAGAGAGAAATGAGACAGATAGACAGACGGAATAATTTAATCAAAAGTGTGTGTGTGTGTGTAAAAACTAAATCCCCTTAAAGTGTTTTCCTAGAGACCAAACACATCATGAGAGGCCTCATCATCATGGCCCATTGGAGACCACGTCGCCTCCATGAATTTGTTAATTAAGCTTAATGTGCAATTAAAGCTTCTAAGGAATGTGAACCCAACTTTTGGACCCGGGTCCAAGCTGATTTAATTTGAATTTTGGCCAGCCAGAGTGAATGTCCTTCACATGCTCCGGATTAGGGGATCCTGTGCCACTCCTGCTCCATCTTCTACTCCTTGTTCGGACGCACCACATTATCTTAAGCTCATAAATTTAACCCAATTTTTTTTTTGCCAAAAGAAACCCAGCTGAATTTGAGGTAAATTTCCCAAAAGGGTCGTAACACTGCAAAGATGGAAAACTTTTAGATTACCTCTGCTTGACCTTATCAAAGGTGCAAAGTTGAGGTCATTTCGTTGATACTTTGGTTGCTTTTTTCCCCCGTATTCCTCCACTGCAATTAAGCATCAATTGGATGTTATCAATTTAATGATTCTCTGGGACTTAATAAACAAAAGCACATTAATTGCAAAAAATGTGTGTCCTTAGAAGCAAGCGTAAATTGCTTATTAATTGGGTTTCCTATTAGCACTGAAAATACTGTAACAAATTGATTATTTAATTTAACAAATTGCAAACCATTTAAACTTTCTGTCACAAAAGGAGTTTGTCATGTAACCGGACAGCCGCTTAAATGGTTAATTTTAAGCGGATTACCTGTCTGTGAACATTAACAATGTATGCAAGCGAAATAAAAAACGAATTTAATTCTGCCTTTAACGAGCTCTTTTTTAATTGAATTATTACAATTAATCCAATGACGAATTCCCTCGATTAAGTGCTTTTACCAATTAGTTTTTGCCACAATTGTCAAAGATGCTGCCACTCACGAAATCACTTTGCCGGCTTGTGTTGACCAGATTTCGATTTGGCTCGACAATTTGGCTTCCTGTTTGCTCCATTTCCCCCACGTGCAGTTCCAGTGGCCTCTCCTCTTGTTGGCACTTCACTAATCTGTCCATTGTGAGACATTGAGGTGGACGCAGGCCTAGCCCTCGTCGTGACTCCTCATAACTGCTCTCCTTTGCCGGTGGAGGCGGTGAATTTACGACCACAGTCAACACTCATGCTCATGGTTAACTCATGGTCAATGAGCGGGTTCATGAACTTGCCAGGACACAGGTTGTTGTGGGTGTAAGAGTGGGGAGACAGAGAGGAGAGGAGGGAGATCTTGGAGGTTGAGGAAATGCCAAGGAGCAGGAGGCTGTATTATACACCAGAGAGCATCCTTCACGATTACTTAATATTAATGACTGCTGGCTGTGTGGTCACTCGGTGGCCATTGGTCGTGGTCCCAGGTCTAACCGCCGGCCCACGTCCTTTTGGTTTTTTTGTCTTTGCCCAGCACTGGGGGAAAAATGTCACTTGTTAAGTGGTAATAATGATGGGAGAATTATAACTTAATATTTAGATTTGTACATTAAAGAGGAAATAATATCCTTTTAACTCTCGCAAAAGTTGGTCTATGTTTTATTTATGCTTTCCTTATATTCTCGAGTATTTGCAAACCCTTTTCTTATTCAATTTTCCCTTAGTTCTTATAGTTTTTCCATCAAATTACATATTATATATTTCCTTTATCCTACACTATTTCCTCACCCCTTTTTCTCTCTGTGCTTTCCCAAGATCCTGGCGCTGATGTCGCAAATCTGACATTGCCGTCGATGAAAAACTTTGCCGCTTTGGTCTTTTGTAATGAATGCCCTTTTATCTGTATTAGTTTATGTGTGCGGGGGGAGGCAGGACAGAGGACAGGACAGTAGGAAAAACTGAGAACCGAGCCACATAGTCAGTCGTCCTTCTCCAAGGACCAGTATCGTTTGGTTTATCTCGGGCCAGGGCCAGGTCCATTGTGTTCGACAGCCGCTGAGCTCCTGCTGCTGGGAATATTTGCTTAAGCTGATTTAACTACATTAACTTGATTAAATAAGTATTAAACAGTGCGGGGGCGACGGTCTGTTTGCCTCCAGATGCGGGCATGGGGGTCATGGGGGCATGGAGCGGCTCATTTTCTGAACTTCCCACTCACTTTTCTTCTTTTTTAACGCTGCTATTGATTGATTTCGAATTACAATAAATGTTTTGCTGCTGCTACCAGTTGTTTGGCCTGCAGCAAGGAAAAGACAGAGATGAGGGAGGTAGATGGAAAAGGTACAATTAAGTCATAGAAAATAAAAGGAATTTAATTAATTTACACTTAAGAAGGTTTGCTGGAAGTAAATGTTGTGAAATGAAACCTTAGTCAGTTTCTAAAGCTGCAAAATATATTTTCCCCTTAACTTTCTTTACCATACAACCCTTTCTCGCACCTTCCACAGTACGTTGTAAGCATCTCTAACCCACCAGAAGCCGCAATCCCCAATCCCCAGACCACAATCCTCTGATATGGCCCGCCAGCTGTTTGCTTTTGCCATAGAATGTGCCTCAATTGTTGTTCGAATCAAATCGCTTAGAACAACACAGCCGCAGGGCTTGGGTATGAGCTAGGGGAATCCCCTTCGCTTGTGCCACACATTGCATAAATAGTTTGATTGTCACACGGATCGAGATTGGGATTGAGATTGCGATTGCTGCTGTCTCTGTTTTATGGCCAAGTAATTAACATTCCCTGGGCGCTAAGTGGAAGGAAGGCCCAGAGTCAAGGTCGTTGGCAATGCAATTTGGACACTTTTCGGTTCGTTTCGGGTTCCCTTGATGGATATACATACATATACTACATTCCTGTTGTGTGTCAGTGGCAGCTGCAGCCAGGAGGAGGAGCTGCCAGCAAATGGAAAATAGAAAATGGAAAATTCTGCTTTTATAACTTTGTTTGCGCATCGCAAATCTCACTTTCTTAGTGTCTCTTTCTCGTGGAAATGCGGAATGCGGAAAGCGTAATTTAATGAAAAGTCATCAAAGCAATGCAGACGCCGGATGTCGGGCGAATATCTAAACTTTTCGATTTCATTATCCAAACAGTGTCGTTGTCGTCGGGAGGCATTAAATATTGTTTAATTTATGCAAAGTGGAAAATCTGTTTTCCTCGTTATATATATAAGCGGCCGCCTCGCCAGCTTTAAGCCATAAATAAAAGGCGGTAAAAATATATATAAAACATATTATTACGGTCGGTAAATTAATGTCATCATCGAGCCGCAAGCAAATTGCTTCCGAAGTCCATCTGAATAATTGCCTGCGAATGAGAGTCCTGCCAGGGTGTCCAGTGTGTGTGTGTTGGCCAGGATTTTCGGGCACTCCTTTCTGCCCAGGACTCTGGCTTCTTGGCTTGTCTAGTCGCCCCACTGACAGCTCTAGAAATAAGCAAAAATTTGTTTTTTCTTTGCTTTTTGGGTCGTCATTCAAGTTAATAATAAACAGAACCACACTCACGTCCTTGGGAACAACAAAAACAAGCAGAGGCACAGTCAAAGGGACTTGGGTCCTGGGAAACCCACCAAATTGCGCTTCATTTATTTATAATAATTACAACTGTAAAAAGTTTTAAAAGTCATTTCAATGGCAGCCGCTGCCAAGGGCTCGGGGTCCTCCACCCATCTCAAGTATGCAGGCTAATAGGTCCGCAAGAGGAGAAGGGAAAAGGACGCAGGCAACGGGCCAACTATGTCCAGTCCTGAATAATGAATGCCGTGAGAAATTGAACTATTATTTGCCGGGAATTGGGGGCCAGGAGCAGGACCATCGCACTTTGTTACCGGCGCAAAATTCAAATTTAATTCCCTGAATTATGGCCACAATTTACCAGGACGAACCAGGACGAATCAGGACGTTGCCCGGGCAACTGACCAGTTGGCCTGCATAATCTGCGCTTAAAAAATGAGCGTAAATTTTTAATGCCACCCTCGGCCAGCCCCCTGGCCTGCCTTTATTTATTTATTCCTTTATTTTACGCGCCTTGTTTATATTTATTTGTATATATATATTTGTATGTTTTATGATTGCGTTAAATCAATTGCTGTGTAAATTTTATGTTTCAATTTGCTTTTTATTTGTTCGTTTTTTTGTTTCTGCCTTCCGTTTTTTTATTGTTTTTTATGATTGTCATTCAGGGAGGGATGAGCGGAGGAGCGATGGAACGCCACGCAATACAATAAAGCTTTAAATTAAAATTAAATTTACAAAAGCAAACGCAATTAAGTTGCCAAACAGTCGATAACGAGTGCAGTGCGACATTGACACACCCTCGACAGAGTCCTTGTCCAGGGTCCTTGTACCGTTCGCCTCCTCCCGCCTCCCCCTAGTTTTTTTTTTTTTGCTGCTCATCCTGACAGTCACTTAATTAACGACAAATTGTTTGCAATGCCAATAAGCTGACGCAAATATATATTAGGTTTGAGGTCTGAGGTTTTTGGGGTTTTATATTATAATGCTTTTGACAGGATTCGAGTGTTGGAGACCGACTGCCACCTGAATATTTCATAGCATTCAATGGCCAAAAAGTCATTTCTTTTCACACACACAACACACACATACACACTCTGTGAAAATTTCACATCCAATATATCCGAAAGTTCTCTCACTTTGCGGCCCCTGAAAAGTATGCAATCGAATTGCTTCACTGCGAAATACTTTATTGGATTTTCCTCTCCTTGCCAAGGAAAAATGCCTTGTAAATGATGGGTTCGGGCCGGGTCTCTGCAGCAGGCGGAGGAGTCTAAGCCTCAATTATGCAATTTGTCATGGTGACTTTCGGCCTTGTGAGAAGCCTCTCCGGCTTTTCGGTGCCCCGAAATCGTTTTTAATTAGGTTTGGTTTTGAAATGCAGTCAGTTTTTGGTTTGTTGAAAGTGTGTGAAAGCTGGGTTCTTTGTTTGTTTCACCTGTAAACAGCATAATTGAATTTTTAAATATTTTCAAACATAATTTGTTTCGATTTACCTTGAAGAGGGAAATTCTTTTGTTGAATTTATAAAGCCACAGTTTAGTTTAGTTTAATATACTTGATTTTGTTGACAGATTGTGGGTTTTAGGTGAAAATTAAAGACAGAATTAAATTCATAGATGAAGCTTTAAAAATTTTAATAATTTCGAAAGTTTTAACAATTTTTTTAGATGGAAGATTTTATTAAAATATTATTTTTAAGCCCGAAAAATACCTGCAAAAAACGTATAAATTCCACTCAGTGTACTTGTAACTTTCTTCTTTTTTTATGTTATGTATTTTCTATTTATTTATATAATTGTTATGGGTTATAAAATATTATTTCGGGTATTTCCTAGGTATTTATATAATTTGATAAGTTGATAATTAATAATAAGGTTTAAACCTTATTATTCCCATTAAACTCTAATAAAACCCACTAAAACGTATTAATATCACTTAACTTTTCTTTTACCTCCCCTGTACTCTCTTTATTTTTTTTAGCCACTTAATGGGTACTCCCCATTCGATTCCCCCATTAATTTCCCCCCACATTTTTGTGACCTTGAACGCACTCGCAATTCGCTTCGTTATTTTTTCGCTCATTTGAAACAGGTCAAAGGCGGCAGCTCACGTGAAAAGTGACCCCCACAGGCGGCCACCCTCCCCTTTATGTTTTTTTTTTTTGGTGGGGAGCAGAAAGACCTGCTGCTGCTGCTGCTGCTGCTTTCCCCTTTGCTTTAATTACTCTTGCGGAAAATTGCTTCAACTCTCAACTTTGTTGAGTGTTAAGCATTTGGCACGAAACAAAACGGGGCAGGAAAAAAAAAAAGAAAAACGTGAAAAAAGCCGACACGGTCTTGGGACTCTCGAACTCGCAGTAGGAATTACAACGCGTGCTGGCTCCAAACGGTGTGTGATGGTCTTTTACCCAAGTCAAGGGTTCCCAAAAAAAAACCAAAAAAAAAATGAGAAAGAGAACCCAACTGGACCGCAACCGCAGCCATCCTCCGCCGGACATCAGCAGTACGTCAAAATATTTGCCAGAGTGTGAGAAGTGCGAAGAGAGATTCGCGTGAGCGACGACTTAAGCCCCTCAGCAGACGGACACAGAGACCCTTGTGGGGGGGCTTCTCAACCTTCCTCCTACCTCCTCCCTCTGCCCCTGACATGAGTGTGCAAAAGTTTTTGCCGGGGCAAAAGCCACTCGCAACTGAAACCACTTGGAACAAACCGTTTGGCATGGACAGGAGCAGGAGCAGGAGCGGGAGCAGGAGCAGGAGCAGGAACCTAGAAGCGGGCTCACACACCAAAGTGCCACTAATGTCTGCTCCAGTAACTAACACAAAAGTGAAGCTTGATTTTTCGGCCAGCCAAAGGCGAAGGATCCTTGTCGCATTTACCATATGTGTGCGGTTCCCTGCACTACATATATATATATATATCCACACTATATAGAGTGCTCGTGTGCGTTTATCAGGGCTGCAAGACTGTCACAGTCGCCAATTGGTTGCTTTCTGCGGTTTATATAGTGGTTTTGAAATCACTGCCCTGTTTTTTTGTTGGCCAACAGAATGTGGTCTTTAATGCAGAAACTATGATTTTGTAAAGGGTTTCTAGTTTTTTGCATATTTTTTAGGGAAATTAGATGGGATTTGTGGTGAATTTTAGTGGTTTTTGGGGTTTATAATTAAAGAAAAATTGTGAAATAAATATTTTGTGGGTAATTATAGTGGTTTTTAGGGTTTATAATTAAAAAAGAATGATTAAATAAATATTTAGCCAGAGATTTAGATTAAGATTTGGGTTTGTGAGGAAAATTAGTGGGGTTTTGGTTTAAGTTATAGGTATTTTTAGGGTTTATAATTAAAGAACAATTATTAAATAAATATTTAACTAGAGATTTTGATTCAGATTTGGTTTGTCAGTCAAATTGCTGGGGCTTTGTGGTGAATTATAGTGGTTTTTGAGGTTTATAATTAGAGAAAAATGATTAAATAAATATTTTAACAGGGATTTAGATCAAGATTTGGGTTTGTCAGTCAAATTACAGGAGCTTTATGTTGAATTATAGTGGTTTTTAGGGTTTATAATTAGAAAAAAATTATTAAATAAATATTTTAGCAGAGATTTCGATTAAGATTTGGGTTTGTCACTTAAATTACTGGGTTTTTGTGATAAGTTATACAGGTTTTTAGTATTTATAATTACGGAAATATTATTAAATTCATAAAATCTTAAAGATTAAGCTTAAAACTTAAGATTTTTAAGCTTGTAGCCCTGAAATAAATACCAGTACACCTGAGTTTATGCCTGTGTACATGTATTTACATGTGAGAATGTGGATTGCAGGTGTGTTCCTCTCCCTGTTCCTGTCAGTATCCTTGTCCCGTGTCCATGTCCTTGTCTCGTTGTCGTCAGCGTGGCTCATTCGTCTCCCATCGGTGCACACAAATTGCCAAAGTTGCGGACATTTCCTCGCTATATATACATATATATATACCATATATATAGTATAGGCAAAACTTTCACCTGCACCGCGCTGGCTTTCCCCACCTGCTGCTGGAATTAATTAAAATACAAAATGGCCACAAAGGCTAGAGATGGCGGGCAGGCAATCCAATCCGTGACGGGATCAGGACCGGATGTGTGTGCGTCCTGTGCCCCCCCTTCCCGCCTTCTAATCGCTCAACGCCTGGCTCTCTCTGCTGCTCTGCGGCTGGCACTTGCCATCAAACAGGCTTCCGCAGTGCATATCCTGTTTGTAATCGATTTGGAAATAGTGCAGCAAGGACATTGTCCGGCCCAAGGAGGCGGGGGAAAGAACACAGGACGAAAGCCAGAAAGCTATTGCGACAGGAAGGAAAAGTGGAGCAGAAAAGGAAAAAATTAGCAATAAACGTAAGCGTGCACGCGATGTCCTGCTTAGTCCTTAGTCCTCCATTCTTTCTTGACTCGTAGCTGAATATAAAAAAAGAAAAAATAGAGTCGCCTGGCAAAGGGCTAAAATCAATAAAATGCTTGTTGCTCCCCAACACCAAGCAGCAAAAACAGCAAACTCTTCTGCTGGCATACACAAAAGTTCGGTGGCATTTATACAATGGCAACGACTACCACGACGACGACGACGTCGCGACTTTTACCCAACATCTTTCAATGTACAATTATATTGGTTGGCTCCTGCCACGCCCCTGCCCCTGCTGCCGCCTTCGTCTACTTATTTTTGTTCGAATAGAAAAGGGGTACTTGGTCGTCGCTGTGCAACATAAATAGTTGCGTTTTTGCCTCCCACTTCTTGCGTTGCACAGAGAGAAATGGGGGGTTTATTTTTGGGGAGAAATATTTATAAAATTCTTTGTTATTTGTTTTGTTAGTGGGAAAATTTTGAGAATTTTTGGAATATTTTTAAGCCTATTTGTGGGTTTTAACTTTGTTATAATAAGTTTTTTGGAGAGACCTTGAAGAAGTTTGGAAGTTCAGGAACCTCTTTTGATTTATTTTAATTTAATATCTTTTTTTAGAATTTAATTTGAAGTTAATTAGCATATTTTATTTATTCATAATCTATATTTTTGATAGATTTAAATTAGTGCTAATTTTTAGCAGTTAAATATGTTTTAAAAGCATTTAAGCAAGAGTTGTGGTATATTTTTAAAGTGATCTCAATGCGCACGATTCTTTGAGCATATTTAGCTTAAAGGAAATATTTCTAAAATAGTTATTTAAAAAGAAAACATATTAATTATATATAAATTAGATTAATTTCTGTCTTTACCAAAACTAGCAACATTTTCCTTAGTCTTTTCTTGCTGTGCCTCACTTTTAGCGCTGTGCCAGCGAAAATGCTTGAAATTCCTGTGACTGGGAGCGGATAGAGTGTCCTTCGCTGCCGATTCCTCTGGCGCTGCTCCTGCTCCTGCTGCTGCTGCTGCTGCTCCCACTGCTTCTTGTCCTGTGCCTTGTTCCCGCTGCTTAGCTTCGTCAGCGCCATAAATGGCTGCAAAAATGTAAATAGAGTCGAGGGAGCCGAAGAGGAGCGGCGGAGGACGCCGAGCACATTGCTCGTTACATGCTGGGGATTCCAGCCAGCGAGCGAGTTATTATGACAAACTTTGTTAATTGGAAAATATTCCTCGAAAACGCTGGCTGGCTGCTAGCTGGCTGCCACAACATTGAATTTACAGGATACATTCAGCGGCGTCCTGTCCTCGAGCCTTTTGGTTATGGTTTCTGCGGTCTCCTCAATGCATTCGACAAGTTTTCAACTGTGGCAAAGTTTGCTTTCGCTTTCGCTCTTGCTTTTGCTTTTGCCTTTGCTTGTTTTTTCCCCTATTTTAATTTTTTTTTTCCTTTTTTGTGTTGAGCAAATATTTGCGCAGATGGCATCGGTGGAAAGTAGATTAATTCATTACGCTGCCAGCAAGTTCGTTAAAACTATGTGTAGTGAGCAACTTGGCCCTAAATAGTTGCCAAAGTTGTGGGCTTGGAGCTTGTCAGCTTTTGACAAACCGCTTATGGCCAACTTTATGACAGCTGGCAATGGCCATGGCCATGCCAGAAAGATCAGTTAACGTAAACGTAAAGTCAACTCTGCCGGACATTTGATGTCTCTGTTTTACATGTGATTTATGGCTGCGAAACGCACTGTTCGGGGACAAACATATGTCTGCTGCTGTTTATATATATTTCTCTTTTGCTTTGAGGAGTATCATTACGCCGTAATGTTTCTCCTTTTTATATGCCACAGTGCCGGATATAATGTGACCCAGAAAAACGGGGGGGCAATAAATTCGAGTACGACGAGGTGACTCCCAGCTCCAATGCATCAGCCAGTCCTGTCCTGTCCTCCATCCGATCATCTTGTGGGACTCAAAACTGAAGCAGCTCTTGCCCGGGCAATCCATTGCAGTCCGCCATCATTGTGGTCCTCATCGCCATCATCAATTCGTCCCTGGACTTGACGATGGGCAGGATGAGGATGGGGATGATGATGGCGATGGGAATGATGATGGCAATGGTGACCCAAGCCAATTGTACTCTTGGCGAGGACAGAACGAGTGCGAGCACTTTGGCTGGTTAAGCTGCAGGGCAGTCAGAAAAAATATGATATATTTTGAAGGCTTTTAAAGATATTTTCAGAAAGATATAATAAATAATCTTGATTATTATTTGAAATTAAAACCTTTAATTACTTTACTTTCTGCATCTCTTTTATAAATCCTTTCCCCTTCCCCTCTTTTCATAGAAAATGTAAAATACTTTGATTGAATCTATCCTCCAAGTGCATTCCCTATTCAATGGTGATTTCCATAATGATTTCCCTGATTCCTTTGACCCCTTTATCCTCAGTGTTTTGGCGTGAAGTAGACAGGATACTCGATGGCCGGCCGTGCTACGTGTGTCCATGGCCAATCCTCGTGACGGCATTTTATTGTTTGCTGTCGGTCTTTAGTCCTTCGAGTGTGTATTTATTGTGTACTACACAGTGAGTGTGTGGGTGTGGGGTGTGGGGTGTGGTGTGGGTGTGGGTGTACTCGTTCTCATTGGCCTGTGACTTGTGTCGTGTTAGGTCTAGAGATCCGCCGCTATCCGGTTTTCCATATTTCTATTCCCCTGCGTCTGCCCCGCCCTGAGCAGGGTGTGGGAGGTCCGTATCCTTTATGTAATTGCAACTGCCAGCGATTATGTACACGCAACTATGACTTTAACTGCTGCTAGTTGTTTCCAATACGAAGTTTAGACTTCGTAATACCAGGAATATGGGTTCAGTGGTGTTTTATATGGGTTTGTTGTAGAGAAAATGGTTGAGAGATTCAAGGGAAATATATTTTGGAAAGTTGTTAGGAGCTTAAAGTGATTAAATATATTACAAAAATTGTATTTAGATTTTATTTAAATTTATTTACAAGCTAAAAAGCCTTGAAAATACCAGAAAACCTCCTAGAAATTATATACTCAAAGAAAACACATTTTTTAAAGTTTTTAATAGCTTAAATTGATCAGGAATAAACAATAATCTATTATAGATTTTTATTTTATTTATTAACAAATTAAAAAGACTTAAAATAACCTGAAAACCTTTAAGAATAATACCTTAAAACTATATACTCAAAGAAAACACTTCGTTTAAAGTTTTTAAAAGCTTAAAATGATCAGGAATATAAAAGAAATATAGTTTAGATTTTTATTTAATTAATTTAAAAATTAAAAAGACTTAACAAAACCTGAAAACCTTCAAGAATACTTCCTTAAAAAATTATATATTCAAAAAAAAAGACAGCTTGTTCAAGGTTGTTAGAAGCTTAAAAAAATCTAAATGATATTTTGGTTATATTTCTAATAACCAAAATATCATTTAGATTTTTTATTACATTAAAAACAAGTTTTAAAGCCTTAAAATTCCCAAATATCATTTAGATATTTAATTATACTAAAAACAATTTAAAAATTTAAAATTTAAATTTAAAAAAAAATCCATAAACTTTATATTTTCTCTGGAAAACTGTATGTTTTGTCCACTTTTTTTTCTGTCAGCTCCATGTTATATTTTTCGTAGTCCGTCGAGTGTTGTTATTGTCACGGCTGTTTTTGGGGCGGCCGCCCGTTGCCGCTGACAACCGACAGGCAACAGCAACAGCAACAGCAACAGCAACAATAATACACAGCAAACAGGCGCACTTTGTGCTCGACAAACACTGCTACAGAACAGAGAACCCAAAAGAGAACCCAGAACCCAGCAACCCCTCAAACCACCCTCGCACAACCACATGCACACACTTGTGCAGCTTTCCAACACCCACGCACAGGCGGCACACACACTTTGTGTGTGCTTTCAATCAGGCACTGAATTGAAAATCCATTAACGAGTACAAGGCGGAGGCACTGGCGCCAGCTGGCACCCACTGGCTGCCACTGGGTGCTCCTTTCCCTCCGCTCTCCCCTAGCTTCCTTCGTTCTTTGGGGGAAGCACGGTCCGCGGCTATATATTTTCTTGAACAATAAAAAAATAACACACAAATTTGGTGCTTCTGTTCCTGCTGTTGCTTGGCTGCTGCTGCTGCTGCTCCTGCTGCAGTCAAGGACACTATCGCACATTCCACTGAATGCATTTGCAACTAACAAAGGAAGCAGCAGTGACTGCACTCGGGGAAAATGTGGGGTTTCCTGTTTGAATATATAAATTTTTTAAGAAGAATATTTGAGTGCTTAAAATTAAGTAAAGTTTTTGGTAGTGAAATATGCCAGGGTGGTCTTAGGAAAATTTTCGAGGAAGTTTAGTCACTAATTTCTGGCAATACAGGATTTTTATAGCATTTTTTCAAGTGTATCTTTCTTAAAATTATACTTGATTTTAGTATAAACCCAATTTATGGCATAAATTGGTTAAAAAGAGTAAATTAAAGGTTGATTTCTTAAGACAAAATGTATTCTTTCTTAAGATTAAATGTCTGGCTGGGAAACCACTTGGGAATTATAAACAAATTTTGGGAATATATGAAGATATATTATATTTATTATTAAAGGAAAGTAGGAGTACAGGAAATGATTTTTTAATGTGTGTAAAGAAAGTCTTAAAAACAAAATAATAACTTGTATTGAAAACCCATCAAACGAATTAAAAACTTCAGAATTCTAAGCCTCACCTTAAAATTCTTTAATATATAAAAACGCCAGAAAATCTCCGCCAAAAAATATATATATAAAATATTATATGATTTATTTAAAACTCACAAGTAATTAGTTTAATAAATAAATCTTTAAAAAATTCCTCAAATCAAGTAGCACTTCAACACAAAATATATATAAAAGACGAAATGCTTTAAGCGCCGGTTTCTCTCAGTGCATTAACCAAAAACCCAACCGCCAGGACAACCCAAAAAAAAAAATTCAAATAAATCAAAGATAAATCAAAAAACCAAAGAAAAGCAAAACTCAAAGAGCGCATCGAAAATGTTGACCTGCGTGTGTCGACCCGTCTCCGGCAATCTGCCCAAGATGCCGCCCGCCTCGCTGATGCCGGTGCCCAGGTCATCGTCATCATCCTCATCTTCGACGGCCTCGACGAGCTCCTCGGGCTCCCCGGGCTCCTCCTCCTCCGCCGCCTCCGTGCGGGGCGTGGTGGTGGTGACCTGTGAGCCCAAGCTGAATGTGAGTATCTCCGGAGCAAATCCAATCTGCGAGGCAACAAAAAGCCAAAATTAGCTTAAGCATAACTTGATTTATGGCTGACCACGAGCGTTGACAACTTTCCATTTTCCGTTTGACTTTTCAGTTGAGTTTTCCCGTGGAGGTTTGAGGTTTCGCTGGGATTATAAATTGTATAAATTTCATTTGGCACTTTATCAGCCACCACACCACACACACGCCTCCTCCTTAATCGCAATCGTATAATCCTAATCCCCGAAATACCCCTCGTTAATTCTCTCCCTTCCCCCCGTTCGTTGCAGGTGCCCAGCAGGCTGACGTCAGCCGAACTGAGGGCGATGGCATTGAGACAGCAGCAGCAAATCGACAGCCAGCACCAGCTGCTGGCCACCAAGGAGCAGCGCCTGCGCTTCCTCAAGTCGCAGGAGGTGCGCAGCGCCGTTGCCAGCGCGGAGGGCGAGCGGCTCCGGCGGCTGAGGGAGCGCGTGGAGGCGCAGGAGTCCAAGCTGCGGCGCCTGAGAGCGTTGCGGGGTCAAGTGGACCTGCAGAAGACCTACAATGTCACGCTGAGTGAGTACACCTCTAGAAAAAATCGAAATATAAAATAAGGAGATTTATTTAAAGCGAGTTTTTTGAGGCTGATTAATGGGCAAAAGGGATTTATAAAGTTAAGACAGAATCTTATGGTTTTTTTTTAGGAAAAATGTTATTGAATTTGTTTCGTAAATTGTAAATGATTTTTTTGAGAAAAGGAAATATATTACTTTTTAGGGAGTAGATTTTAAAGTAACTTGAGGAAAAAATCTAAGAAAAAATAAGGGGAATTATTTAAAGCGAATTTTTTGAGGCTGATTAATGGGCGAAAAATGTTATTGAATTTGATTCCAAAGTTGTAAATGATTTTTTTAGAGCAAAGAAAATATCTTAGTATTTAGAGAGTAGATTTTAAGGTCACCTGACGAGCTGGAAATATAATTTTGTTACCTGGAAATTAGCTTATATTTTAAGAAAGAAAGTTTAAGCTTCTTGAAGGTATTTTTTACTAAAGAATATGAAGCCTTTTTTAAATTGTTTTAATTATAATTAAGATTTCAATTTAGTTTCTAATAAACTTCAGTCTTTTGTTTATTATTTCTTTGTATATTTTTAATGATTAATTTATCCTTTTTTATAATTTTTTCTACATTGTTAAAACCCCTAATTTGTGACAGTGTGGCCATCGCTTAATGAAATTAAATTGAGTACTCAGAAATTTGCATTTTAATAGCCGTCTAGCTAAATTTGAATACTCAAAGCAGAAATGTTAAGGTCCTTGGACTAGTTAAACAAGATTATTAATAATATAATTTAAAAGAAAAGTCTAACTTGATTAAAAACTATCAAAAATGCTTAAGAAAATCAAACTCAAAAGACACACAAAGGGGGTAAGAAATAATGAAATTCAGACCAACTACTTGGCTTTACCAAAACCTAAGAGTGTTTTTTATATACCTTGCTTTTCGAATTAATTTTTAAATTAATTATAAAATATATATTCATACAAGTATAGTAAAAATCCATTAGTAAACTTTACTATTTACACTCTTGCATTTTTTCAACAGTGCATTTGAAGAGGTGAGCCAGTTGGGCTTCGAATCCTTTGGATCCTTGTTCCCCTAGAGGGTTATTCCAAGGACAGTGGCAAAGTGCCGCCAAGTGCATCTGCTTGGGATATCCTATCCCGGGTCCTAAGCTCCCCACCCCACCCCCTCTCCAATTGAGTTAAGCACCGCTGGCTGAGTGGAGAAGAGGGGTTCTCTGGGTGAATTAACATGTGTTAAAACCGTGTTGAGTGCTGCTGGCCTGCCTTTATCCTCATCCTCATCCTCGTCTGCGTCCTCCCCTTGCCCCCCCTTGCGTGTGTGAATTTAATTTATGTATGTGTGCCACTTTGTTGTCCTTTATGATTGCCTGTGGGCGGCGGCAACACCGCCTCCTGAACATGGCTAAGAAGATGTTGGCCCCACACACACTCACACACACTCGGGATCCTATGCTGGGGTATTATGTTAATGAGCTGGCGCCTGGCCTGTGTTGTGGCCGTAATTAGTTTGAACAGGCAACCCAAATCCAAATCGGAATCCACGAAAGGAAAGCCAGGAGCAGCAGGCAGGACCAGCAGGCGGCCGGCGATTATAAAATAGTTAGTGGATCGCCATAACGAGTTGATTAAGGGGGAGGTGGAGAGAGAGAGAGAGAGGGGATGAGGGGGCTGGAAAACCTCTAGAAACCACGCTTTGAATTAAGACTAAAATTATTTAATTGCGGGTTTTCCAGCGAGCAACACTTGGCCTCTTAAGAGCGTCTTAATGAAACATAATAATCCGGCAGCTTGAATAAATATTTGCTTGGACTTTGAGAGAGGAGTTTCTTAAGGATTATATAAGGATTTCCTTTTCTTATGAAAATTAACAAGAAAATGAAATACTATTAAATGGAAAATTAAAAGAATTGCAAGCTATTAATTTATAATTACTGAAATTATAAGGTCAAGACCTTTAAGAATTTTCTTACATTTTTATATGAAGTTTATTATATTTTTGAGTGACTTATATTTCCTTAAAAGAAACCCTCAATTAAATTCCAAAATTAAACAGTTTTCGCAATAGAATTTCTTTAAATTAAATATATCTCTATTAATATAAATTAAAATACAATTTTATATGAAGTTTATTATATGTTTGAGTGACTTATATTCCCATTAAAGTAACCTCTTAATTAAATTCCACAATTAAACAATTTTCTCCATAAAATTTCTTTAAATTAAATATATCTCTATTAATATAAATTAATATACAAATTCATATCTTAACAATCTCTGCTTAAAATCAAACAAAAGCTCCCAGTTCCTATTCCTATTTCAGTCATGTAACTCCCAAATAAATCTCAATAAGCCACAATTTATTGGCCCCAAAAAGGAAGTGGTCAACAAATGTGCACCATTCACTTTTATTACCTAATTTATATTTAATGGTTAATGGCCACCAATTAACCGGAAGCATGTTAAATGCTCAAATTAGGCGTAGTTTTTACGCAACTTGCTTGATAATCTTAAATAGAAAATATGTAATGTAAAATATGTTTCCTTTAGGCAATGACTTGGACTCCATACGGGCTTTGTTCAGTGAAAAGGAGAAGGAGCTCAGCTTGGCGGTGGCCAAAGTGGAGGCCTTAACCCGCCAGCTGGAGGAGCTGCGACGTGACCGCCGGTGTCCTGTGAATCTCCTGGCAGCCACAGGCAATGGCGTGGGTCAGGCCCTGCCGCCGCAGGCATCCCGGGAGCTGGAGAAGCTGCGCCGTGAATTGATGGTGGGTTGAGTGTACAAATTATAGAGTATATAAAGTAACAAATATATTGAACAAGAGATTCCAGTTTGCTGACTTTACTAATGAAAAACTCTAAGAAATACTTGCAAATATAAGTCTTAAATTACATATTTTCTTTTTAAATTTTGTGTAGTACCGCAACCAGCTGTCCCTGCAGCAGGATGCCAGGCTGCACATGCAACGCGAGGCCTTGCAGCAAAGGCAGGCGGAGCTTCGCTCGGTGGACCAGCGCATCTACGAGCTGCAAACGCGCCTGCAGCGCAAGAAGCAGGCCAACACCCATCACCAGCAGCAGCAGCAGCATCAGCAACTCCAGCAGCAGCAGCAGCAGCAGGTGCAACAACAGCAGCAGCAACAGTTGCATGTTCAGTCCGCGCAACTGCTGGCGGCAGCTGCCCAGCAACAGAAGCAGCAGCAACAGCAGCAGCAACAGAACCTGGCCTACCAGCAGCAGCAGTCGGGACAGCCCGGCAAGCATGGCGGCGGAGTGGCCGCCCTGAAGCAGCAGCTCCTCCAGAAACAGGTCAACCAACTGGCAGCCGCTGCAGCTGCCGCTGCCGCTGGCCGGGCGCGCGGCAATGTGGCCGCCGTGGAGCCCTTCATTCACACGCCCCAAAAGTCGACCATCACCAGCACGGCCAGCTATCTCAGTGGCGGGATGAAGCATGCGGCGGCCACGGCCAATACCAACCAGCAGAACCAGCTCATCCAGGACCTGACGCATGTCAAGAACAGCGGCTTCTTTGCGGGCTCCGTGCCCGTGTCCGTGCCCGCGCCAGTGGCCAGTTCCAGCAGCGAGAGCGATGAGTCCAAGCTGGCCAAAAAGTCCAAGACGGAGGCGGAGCTGCGCAAGCAGGCGCAGACCGAGGCCATGGATAGCACCACACACATATACGCGGAGGTGGGACCCAAGAAGAGGGATCGAGAGGCGGCGGCAGCAGCGGCTGCAGCAGCAGCAGCAGCTCAAGCAGCAGCCGATGCAGCAGCAGCAACAACAGCAGCAGCAGCAACCACCTCCCCTTCAGCCAGCAAGATACCCAAAAGCATCTCCTCCTCCTCCTCCTCCAGCAGCAGCTCGGCCTCCGCCCTGATCAGCAAGCTCAACCAGCAGCAGGCCAAGGACAGCAGCCACCAGGATCAGCAGCAGAAGAAGAACGAGATCTCGGTGACCAGCGAGACCCTCTCGGAGCGCAACACCCAGCAGCAGCTGACCGTGCACAGCATGCCCCTGGGGGCAGTGAGCAAATCCGTGGCCATGGCCGTCTCCAATGCCGCCTCCAAGCCGCTCCAGGTGCAAGTCAGCAACCTGGCAGTGCCGCCGCGCAAGCCCATCAGCAGTGTGGCGCCCACATCGGTGTCCAGTGGCGGCAGCTCCATACCCAAGATGATCACCTACAGTCCCAAGGTGAATCGCGTGGCGCCGAATGTGGTCTCCCAAGATCCCCGCCCGGCGTTGCCTCCCAAGCCCAGCAAGATGTCGCCCACGGAACAGCCTTCACCAGTGGAAGTAGCAGCCGCGACAACAGCAGGAGCTTCATCTACATCCTCGGGAGCTGGCAAAACGACTCAACCGGCCAGCTTTGGCCTGCAATCCCTGAACATCAACGACAACTTGCCCATCAAGGCCAAGCCGCTGACCATTCGCAAGCAGCCGCTGTTCGAGCAGCCGCGTCTCAAGGCCACCTCCAACGGAGGCCCAGCGAAGCAGCCAGTGCTGCTGCAGCTGCAGAGTCAAAGGAAATCGGAACCGACAGCTGTCAGGCAATCAACGGACTCCATAAAGACGACAGCCTCGCCGGAAGCCTCGCCCCAACACTCGCCTAGCAGTGGAGGTGAATCCAGCGCCGATGAAACAGATCGCATGGTGACACCAGCTGTGGGTCAGCAGGAGGCAGGCACATCCCCAGCAGCCACCACCAACAACACCACCACGACGACGACGACGAGCAACATCAAGGAGCGAACTGGCAACAAGCCCAAGCTGGCCCGCCGCGTCAGCTTTGATCCCTTGGCCCTGCTGCTGGACGCCAGCCTGGAGGGGGAACTGGAGCTGGTGAAGAAGACGGCCATGCAGGTGGCCAATCCCAGTGCAGCCAACGATGAGGGCATCACCGCCCTCCACAATGCCATCTGTGCCGGGCACTTTGACATTGTCAAGTAGGTGTCACTTTTAGTCCTTGCTTTTCTAGCTTTTCTTTTGCTTTTCCTCAGTTTCCTTTTCCGCTTAATTAATCATTTTCTTCTGGCCTTAGATTCCTGGTGGAATTTGGATGCGATGTAAATGCCCAGGACTCGGATGGCTGGACGCCGCTGCACTGTGCCGCCAGCTGCAACAACCTGTCTATGGTCAAGTTCCTGGTGGAGAGCGGCGCCTGCCTGTTTGCCTCCACGCTCTCGGACCACGAGACGCCGGCGGAGAAGTGCGAGGAGGACGAGGAAGGCTTCGATGGCTGTTCGGAGTATCTTTACAGTGAGTACAAGGAGGAGGAAGATGGGGTCAAAGGATTTTACAAGGAATTGAGCTTGAGATAGAAGATGTCTGAGAGGATTTCCAGGAAAATGGGTTCCAGCTTGGAGGGGAGATTTAGGTTCTTGAGAAGGGCTTCCTTTCCAGAAAACCTCTTGTAAATCTTGTAAATTCCTTAATTTGTTGTACTTTCTCCCCACAGGCATTCAGGAGAAGCTGGGCATCCTGCACAATGGCGACGTGTACTCGGTGTTCTCCTATGAGGCCCAGAATGGCGATGAGTTGTCCTTCCACGTCAACGAGCCGCTGATCGTGCTGCGTAAGGGCGACGATGCCGAGAACGAGTGGTGGTGGGCCCGCAATGCCACCGGCGAGGAGGGCTACGTGCCCCGGAATCTCCTTGGGGTGAGTTCACCAAATAGCGCCACATACTCGTACCCTTTATCCATTGTCTCCCCTCACAGCTGTACCCACGTGTGCCGCCACAGTCGCCGCACTTCAGCGATTAGCAGTTAATACGCTTCACCATCCTGAAGCGCAAGGCCGGCCGACTCATCCAGAAGCGCTACATATCCAAGTACATCTAGGGGGAAGGGCTCCGGTTCCGGCGAAGATTCCGAGCACGTGCCGCCGCAGGAGTCATCGGGGAATTATTTATCACAGCTCGAATGTTTCTTTTTGTTTACTTTTTTGTTTTTGGGAAAAGCAATGCAAAGAGAGAAGGAGGAGCAGCAGGAGCAGCAGCGGAGGAGGAGCTGCGCCCATATGTTGAAAAGCCATATGGAAGGGACAGCAACTGCAGCAGCAGGAACAGCTTCCGCTTTGGTCATTTATCTCGACGACTGGCCCCAATTAGCCGCGCACAGAGTTCACTTAGCCACACACACAAGCAGACACATAACACAAAGGACACACTGGACAAGGACAGGAGCACATATCACCAGCACCACCACCACCCCCTGCATACGTACAACCACAAATTGAGTTTCACTTAAGCCCCTTTAGCTTTAAGGCCTAGACTAATGCCAATAACTCACCAACAGCCGCCTGCTCGCCACACAAGAAACTTTACCTTCAAGCTGGAAAATGCTTTGAAATTGAGAAAAGCAAGAAAAGCGAGAAAAGCCATCGAAGGAGTTTCGTTAATTGCATATATCAAGTTAGTACTTAAAAGCCTAATTGAACTTGAACCAAGTTCAGTGCACATTTATGGACGAAGACATAACGACGAATCGGAATGTGATTTTTGTATAAAGACGAGAATAATTTAAACAATTTGTAACGAATATAATACGGAGGGTTCGTAGGTGTAAGTAAGTTCGTTGACAAGCAAATCGCATTATTAGGTTATATTAATTTAATATTAACTTTAACTCTTAACCTTAACTTGACTTGACTTAATGTAACAATCGATTGCTTAATTCCTAGCTCCTAAGGACCAACACACCCAATACTTAAAATGCAACAAAAAATACGTTTGAATAATGAAAATAAAAACGATTAAGAAAGCTTGAGAGGAGGTTGTCAGTGTGTTGTCTCTTTTGCATCTCTTTTCAGCATAGAAACGCAGCTTAAAACTGCCATCGAATTGCAGTTTCGAGTTCAGTATTCAATTGCAGTTTATAGCAGAAGCAGCTGGGAATTCTCGGGAAATTCTCCTCGCCGTATTCCGAGTGAAAAGAAAAGCTTTTCCGGCACGCCAACATCAATTCAATTGAAGTCTATACTGTAAATAATAATTACGTGCCCTCGGAAGGCTGTAAATATATTAATAAATCTTCGTTAAAGTAAACAATTTGCATTCGGCGAATGTTTACAATGTCAACAGATGATTACAATATATTAAATGAATTATGGAGCTATAACACTGCCTTAAAGCTTTAATTCATGGAAGGTTTTAGTTTCTTGTTTGAAATACAACACTTAAAGACCCATCATTTTGCATGTGATTTAATTTCCATGCCTTAATGATTTTATGCACGAAATAATCTTATCAAAAATAAACTATTTGCACTTGGAAAATGTTTACAAAGTCCACAAATAAAAGTAAGCCTCAATGTGGTGTCCAAGCATCTCAGTTTTGTTACTGAATTCCAATTTACAAAGTGTTTCTATCATAAAGTAAACAATTTGCACTTTACGAAAACAAATTGAGTTGATTGCAATCTCAATGGGAAATGTATTTAACTCGGTTTTTATTTATTTCTGGCATGTGAATTATATATCAAGCAGAACCAGTCATGGGTTGGATTAGCTTTTGTGGATTTTAAGCCATCTATTCCGCAGTAATTTGGCAAGAGGTGAGCACCGAGCACGGGAGACTCTCTTAATAAACAGCGAGAAACAGCTTTTATCTTTCAACTTTCAACCTTCAGCAGAGAAAGAAGTTAATCTTGGAAATATTAGAAAAAACAAATAGGAGACTTTTAATTAAATTTATAAACAGAAACAATGCAATTCCCGCTGCTTTGTGTACTCCTGCTAGCTGGGGGTTTCTATTCCCAACTAGAATTAACAGAAGGAGCCAAGATTCTGGCTGTGTACGCTTTTCCAGGTAAGGTTATCCCTACTCAAGATGTAGATCCTGTTAATCCTTAAAACAATATGTTTTTCCGGGGCCAGGCAAATCCCATTTCATGATGCACACAGCTTTGATGAGGGAACTCGTTGAAAGTGGCCACCAGGTGACCATGGTCACGGCCTTCTCCCTGGCAAAAGAACGGCTGGGCGGCAATTATACAGAGATCTTGATCGAACCGGTCTATGATTTCTGGCATGATGGTGAGTGTAAATATTCGAAAAAAATAAAAACAAATCCATGAGATCAGCCCCCCCACTCATCCATCATCATTAACCGCAGTTAAGCTGAACTTTGGAGCCCAGCACCTGTTCGAGCTGACACGCATGACCAACTATGACTTTCTGAAGATGCTCGAGATCATAGGGCTCAAGACCACGGAGCACGCTCTCAAGCAGCCCAAGGTTCAGGCTCTCATCCATGCCAAGGAAACGGAAGGAGTCTTTGATCTCCTCCTGGCCGAGCAATTCTACCAGGAGGCCTTCTTGGCCTTGGCCAAAATCTACCAGATACCCGTGGTGACCACCAGCACTTTGGGCTACGAGAATCACATGAGCCAGATGATGGGTCTGATCACGCCTTGGTCCTTTGTTCCACACGGCTTCATGCCCTTCACGGATCGCATGAGTTTTCTGGAGCGAGTGAGGAACTCGTATGCTTCGCTCTACGAGGATTTTGATAGGTTGCTCAACTACTTTCCCAAAATGGATGCGGTGGCCAAGGAGTTCTTTGGCTCCGTTTTGGGTGAGCTTCAAGGGAGAAACTTTTGTCTTGAGAATCATCTTCATTGTTGCTTGTAGGTGAGGTGCCAAAGGTCAAGGACATGGAGCGACAAATCTCGGTGATGCTGCTCAACAGTCACGCTCCATTGACCACGGCACGTCCCACGGTGGATGCCATGGTGCCGGTGGGTGGCATGCACATTTACCCGCCCAAGGCTCTCCCGCAGGACATGCAGGCCTTTCTGGATAGAGCCGGCGAAGCGGGTGCCATCTACTTCAGCCTGGGCAGCAATGTCCAGAGCAAGGACATGCCGCCGGAGATGCTGCGCCTATTCCTGCGGGTATTCGGCTCCCTCCGGCAGCGGGTGCTGTGGAAGTTCGAGGACGAGAGCATTGGCCAGCTGCCCGAGAATGTGATGGTGCGAAAGTGGCTGCCCCAGGCGGATATCCTGGCCCATCGCCATGTTAAGGTGTTCATCACGCACGGCGGGCTCTTCGGCACTCAGGAGGGTGTCCACTATGCGGTGCCCATGCTGGGGATTCCCTTCTACTGTGACCAGGTGAGCAGAGGAGAGTTACAAAAAAGAAATCAGGATAATCGAAATATTTATCTTTCAGCACTTGAACATGAACAAGGCCGTTCTGGGCGGCTATGCCATCAGCTTGCACTTCCAGTCCATCACGGAGGAGATCCTTAGGCACTCCCTGCTCCAACTCATCCACAATGTGACCTACAAGGAAAACATTCAGCGAGTGTCGAGCATTTTCAGGGATCGCTTGCAGAAACCGCGCCGCACCGCCGTCTATTGGATCGAGTACGTCATCCGGCACGGAGGAGCTCCGCACATGCGTTCCGCCGGGTTGGACCTCAACTGGTTCCAGTTCTATCTGCTCGATGTGATCGCCTTTGCCGTCGTCATTGTCATGGCAGGAATCTCCGCCATTTGGCTGGCCATTCGACTGCTGATGGGCAGTGACAAGAAGCACAGGAAATCTAAGAAAAATCAGTAATCTTTGTGTAGTTTTAATTTAAATTATATGAAGAAAGAAAGAAAGAATAAATGATAATAAAAGCTGTTACAAATCGAAAGAATTTAAATAACACAATAAAAACAAAAACTATAATTAACAAAAGAATTGTACATTTCCATAACAAGTTTTCCCATCAAATTTTTCCTAAATCTGTAAGCATATTGCCCGTTTTCCGATTTCTGGTAACAGGCGAACAGAAACCAGGAGAACGACGACAGAAACTGGTATAAACTGTTATAAACTGTTATAAAAACTTGCAGATTAGCTATTTTTTGAATAGCATACTTTTGGGCGGCGATTTTTAGTAGTAGCATACTTTTAGGAGGCAAATATAGTTAGATCAGCATCACTGACAGATGAGCATCTCTGGTAGCTTCGACGTAACGCCTTTTTAAATTTAAATTTGAATTTGAATTTTGGCAGTTAACTCAAAATTATAATGAAACAGAAAAGGAAAGCTCACATCGGGAGGACGATGTGTATATATAGTACCCTTGAAGCTTTGCAACTGGATCATGACTTTTGATCAGTATTTTATTCATAACTCAGCCAAAAATGCGTTAATTTCAATTCGGAAAGCTGTTTGATGTTGGCATTAATTAGCCTAACAAATCTGTATACTGTATTAACACATTATAAAACTTAAATTTTTTTTTTAATTTTTGACAATTTTGACGATGTTACCCCTTACAAAAATTTTAAAAATTGAGAAAAATTTCAAAAATTTTGTTTCTATAGATTTTATCATTTATAATTTAAGATTTTAATTCCGAATCGAAGTATATATGAATTTTGGAAATCGCTGGCTTTTTGGGCGCTTTATGCCCTCAAGAAGCTCCGAAATATTCGGATTTTTTATTATTTTTTTTAAATTCATATTTTTGTATTTAAACAATTAAAAATTGTATAACTCAGCCAAAAAATGACATATTTCGATTCGGAAAGCTTTTCTGTGCTAGTTTTTATCAGATTATAAAATCTGCATACTAAATATAAAATTCTTCAAAATTAATTTTTTTTTCAATTTTTGACAATTTTGACGATGTAACCCCTTATAAAATTTTCAAAAAATTACAAAATTTTTTTTTCTTCCAAAGATACCTAGAATGATTCGCCAATTGATGCTGATCAAGAATATATATGATTTATAGGGTCGGAAATGACTTCTTCACAAGTTAGGAAGCTTTTGGCTGAAATTAGAAGTCACCGGAAATAGTAAAAAACAAAAAAAAAATTAGATAAATTAACAGACATATCTTAATTCAAATTTAAAAATTTTAAGTTACCGCTATTTGAGTTAATAGCTAAATTTGAATTTAATTTGTGTGTCTCGTCCTCCACAGAATCCGCTGCATAAAATACTTTCACGAAAACCTTAAATTTTTCGGGCGGGAGATCGGCAATTCGTATTTGTTTGCTACTAGCAATAAACTTTTAAAGCTTAAATATCTGGAATTAATTCGTTTACGGCAAAGTCAACAAACCATTTTGTTTCCATGTGAACGACTACAAAACGTTGATAACAACTAATTTAGATTGGGTTTCCAAGGTAGCTCGATCGCTTTAATCGAGAGAACACATTTTGAGGGGTTCGTGTTTGGAACCGAGAGAGCCGACTGACAGGCATCTCTCGGGAATAATAGTGATCTTTAAGAGTCAGAACATCGTTAATACTTATAATAAAATGCAAGTCATGTAAAATCAGGCAAACATAATTCTGTTATTTCATTGAGTGGTGAAATCTGTCAGAATATCAAGTTGCAATTTGATTTTGTTGCCCTTCTGTGGAATATTCCTGAATACTTTAGTTGATAAGCACTTCTTCTTTTTAACCTTTAGTCTCATAATGTATTGTAATATTGTAATTTTGTTTTCATTTTTACATTTGTTTTTTTTTTATATTTTATTGTTAAATAAAGAGACTGATTTGATTGAAATGTTTCTATTATTTTTTGCTTGTAATACTGATACTTATAATTTCTTATCAGGTTTTGTAAAAGATTAGATTACTTTTCTTTGTATTTTGTTTTGTAAATCAAAACCTATTTTAACATTGTTACATATTTAAAGGTCAGTTTAATCCTGATTTTGATTACATAATAAAAGGTATACATTTGTTGCCAAATATGTTAATATGTAAGTGTTTTGTTTTACGATATGCGAATAAAGATAACAAAATGCTTATCAATTAGAATATTAAAAATACACATAGCAACCTAATATTTTAGCACACTTAACCACTCAATGATATAACAGAATTATCTATACTTTTAACAATTATGAATAAAAATTCTTAAATTAAAGGTCAAGTATTTTTCCATTATTAAAAAATTCCCAGTTAAAAATATGCCTGATATTACATCAGTTAAACATCACTATCAGCATTTACAATATGTGGAAGAACGATGTTGTGCCTCTTGAAGATCACTTTTACTTCCGCGAGATGTCTCCGCCTGACACTCGGCTCTCTCGGTGGCGGACACGAACCCCAAAAAGTGGGTTCTCTAGGTTATAGCGGACGAGCTACCTAGGAAACCCAATCTAAACTATTTATTATCAACGTTTTGCCAGTCGTCGGAGAGTCGTCGTTCGTGTCGGTTGTCGCTTTCTTCCCTCACAGAATACAAAACACGGAATCAAAATGGTTTGTTGATTTTGTTGTAAACAAATTAATTAAAGATCTTGAAGCTTTGAAAGCTTTTTTTGCTACCAGCAAACAAATGCAAAGTCAGAGGTTAATAAACTTTGCCAAAAGCTACAAGTTTATAATAAACAAAAATAAGCAAAAAGGTGGTGTGAAAAATAATGATACTGTCTATCAGCCAGAGATTAGGGCCACCTGTGAGATAAGATAAGATCGCCCTAGTTATAAGCTAGATCTTGACCAGAGTAACCTATATCTTTTCAACTTATTGATTCCTTACTCAACAGCAATTTCGGAGTGCTCTGCACATCTTGCTTCTCAGTCTGGTGGCTCTTCAGCAGCTGGACCTGGGTGCCGGTTCCCGCATCCTGGCCGCCTTCTTTTTTCCCGGCAAGAGTCACTTTATGATGACCAATGCCATTATTCGGGAACTGGTGAAACGAGGCCATGAAGTCACCTTCATAACCCCATTCTCCTTGGCCAAGGAGAAGCTGGGACCCAACTACAAGGAAATTGTGATTCCGCAGTACGATTTCTGGCCAGAGAGTAAGAGCGATTATAACTTTCTTATATATATATATGTGACACCATTATCCCCCAGTCAAGGAGGTGACCCAGAGGAGCACCGTGCTGGAAATGACCGATGTGGACAATTTGACCTTCCTACGCTTAGTCCAAATAATGGGTGTCAAGAGCACGGACTTTGCCTTCGAGCAGCCAGAGATTCAGGCATTGATCAATGCCAAGGATAAGCTGGGGAAGTACGATCTCCTGCTGGCGGAGCAGTTCTTCAACGAGGGAGCCCTCATCCTGGGCCACCTCTACCAGATACCCATGATCACCGTCTCGACCTTCGGCTTTGCCAACTATCTCAGTCAGCTGTTCGGAGTAGTCTCTCCCTGGTCATATGTTCCTCACGCCTACATGCCGTACACTGACAGAATGTCGCTGTGGGAACGCATCGCAAATGTGGCCATAAACAGCGCCGAGGATCTAACCAGGGAGTTCTCCTATTACCCAAGGCAGGATGCCATCCTCAGAAAGCACTTCTCCCACAAGCTCGACAGAGTTCCCACCATCAAGGAGCTGGAGAGGAATATCTCCGCCATTCTGCTCAACAGCTACATGCCTCTCTTCTCGCCCAGACCCGTCTCTTACAATATGATCCAGGTGGGTGGACTGCACATCCAGCCGACCAAGGCGTTGCCGCAGGATCTGAAGGAGTTTCTAGATGGAGCCACCCATGGAGCTATATACTTCAGTCTGGGTAAGTGGAATTCATATCTACAAGAGCTTCATTACATTAAACTATCTTTCCTACTTTAGGCTCCCAAGTGCGAAGTGCCGATCTTCCGCCCGAGAAACTTGAGGTATTCCTGAAAGTCTTTGGCAGTCTGAAGCAGCGGATTCTGTGGAAATTCGAGGATGAGACACTGCCCAATCTACCCGCCAATGTGAAGGTGCAGAGTTGGTTGCCTCAGGCCGACATCCTGGCACACCCCAATGTCAAAGTATTCATCGCCCACGGAGGACTCTTTGGCACCCAAGAAGCGGTGCACAATGGAGTTCCTATCCTGGGAATGCCCGTCTACTGTGACCAGCATCTGAACATTAATCAGGGCAAGCAGGCTGGCTATGCTTTGGGTCTGGATTACCGAAAGGTGACGGAAGAAGAGCTCAGAGGACTGCTGCTGGAGCTGATTGAGAATCCAAAGTACAGGAACAATATGAAGCAGGCATCGAAGGTGTTCCGAGATCGACCCCTCAGCGCCATGGATACGGCAATGTACTGGATAAACTATGTGATCGAGCATCGGGGGGCGCCCCACATAGTGTCTGCTGGAGTACAGCTGCCCTGGTACCAGTTCTACCTCCTGGATATTGTAGGTCTGGCTCTGGTGCTGATTCTGCTGCCCCTTCTGCTGCTGCTCCTTATATGCCGCAGGAGTACGAGGCAATCGGGCAACCCCAAGAAGAAAACCAAGAAGAATTAGAAGCTAAGTTTGCTTTAATTTAAAATACGGCATCTATTTGTTTTGCTTGCAATAAATGTAGATAATTAAAAACTGAACAGGATGGTCAGTTATTGAAATAATTGAATTATTGTCTTGCAAAACGCTAGTTTTCAGCATATCTTAAGTATTGTTTCTGAAGAGAAGAGAAGCATCTTCCATTCACATCTACATTTAAATACTTGTTTATAAATAAATCCAGTTGAGCATACTCCCTAGTTCTCATATGGAAATCAATGTTAATGAAACAGAAACCATAACCGGAATGCAGCTTATCAGTTTTGTATTAATATATTTAAACTAGTGTCCACTAGATTTCATTTTATTTTTTGATTATTAAACAGAAAACAATTATATTATGTTCTACTAGTTTGCATACATATAACGATCAAGATATATGGAAACTAAACCCGTTTCTAGTCTTCGAAGAGTCGTCGTTCGTGTCGGTTGTGGATGCTTTTGTGCAGAAAGAATTGAAATCAAAATGGTTGGTAAAATTTGCAGCAAAGGAAATATATAATAAAAACCTAAAACAATAATTTAATTCAAGATTAAAAACACTTTTGTTGCCATCAATTAAATTCAGTTAAAGGTTAAATGATCCGTATATAAACAAATAAATAAAGTGGCCATAAATCAAGCTAATTTAATGTATTACTAGGCCGTCTTCTGGCGCGTGGAAACTTACGCATATATTTTATGTTATAAATAGTAAAATATCTATAAAATAGTTTTCAAAAAGATTTACAAAACAATAAGCAGTCTCTCTTCCCACCTGATTTTCTATAAAAATCCCCAGCAACTACGGAGTGTTCTGCACATCCTGCTCCTCATTCTCGGAACTCTTCTCCAACTGGACTTTGGTAATGGCTCCCGCATCCTGGCCACCTTCTTCTTTCCCGCCAAAAGCCACTCCATGATGACCAATGCCCTCATCCGGGAGCTGGTGAAACGAGGCCATGAAGTCACCTTCATCACTTCCGTATCTATGGAAAAGGAAAATCTGGGACCAAACTACAAGGAAATACGAATCCCGCCATACGAAATCTGGCCAGAAAGTAAGTCTCCTATTTAAAAAAAAAAAAAACCTTTAGGCTACTAATATCCACCAGTTCAGGAGCTGACCAAGAGAAGCAGCGTGCTGGAGATGACCGATGTGGACAATTTGACGCTCCTTCGAATGATCAATTTGTTGGGAGTCGCCACCACGGACTTTGCCTTCGAGCAGCCAGGGGTACAGGCCGTGGTCAATGCCACGGATAAGCTGGGAAAGTACGATCTCCTGCTGGCGGAGCAGTTCTTCAACGAGGGATCCCTCATCCTGGGACACCTCTACCAGATTCCAGTCATTACCGTCTCGACCTTTGGCTTTGCCAACTATCTCAGCCAGCTGTTCGGAGTTGCCTCTCCCTGGTCTTATGTGCCCCACGTCTACTTGCCATATACTGACAAGATGACTCTGTGGGAACGGGTACACAATGTGGCATTCAGTGGCTTCGAGGATCTTCTCCGGGAGTTCTCCTATTACCCAAGGCAGGACGCCATCCTCAAGAAGCACTTTTCGAAGAGCCTTGAACGAATTCCCACCATCAAGGAGCTGGAGAGGAATATCTCCGCCATTCTGCTGAACAGCTACATGCCACTGTTCTCGCCCAGACCCGTCTCCTACAACATGATCCAGGTGGGTGGACTGCACATCCAGCCGACGAAGGCGTTGCCGGAGGATCTGAAGGAGTTCCTAGATGGAGCCACCCATGGAGCTATATACTTTAGTCTCGGTGAGCTTAAATTTATTCCTTTTCCTACTCCTATTTCTAAAATACTTTTTACTTTCCACATCAGGCTCCCAGGTGCGCAGTGCCGAAATGCCGCCCGAAAAGCGACAGATATTCCTTGATGTCTTCGGTAGCCTCAAGCAACGTGTCCTGTGGAAGTTCGAGGATGAGACACTGCCCAATCTTCCGGCGAATGTAAAGGTGCAGAGTTGGCTGCCTCAGGCCGACATCCTGGCACACCCCAATGTCAAAGTGTTCATCGCCCACGGAGGACTCTTTGGCACTCAGGAAGCGGTGCACTACGGAGTTCCGATGCTCGGCATGGCTGTTTACAGCGATCAGTACCATCACGTCAATCAGGGCAAGAAGGCGGGCTATTTATTGGAGCTGGATTACCGAAAGGTGACGGCGGAAGAGCTCAGGGGATTGCTGCTTGAGCTGATTGAGAATCCAAAGTACAGGAACAATATGAAGCAGGCATCGAAGGTGTTCCGAGATCGACCTCTCAGCGCCATGGATACGGCAATGTACTGGATAAACTATGTGATCGAGCATCGGGGGGCTCCTCATCTGGTCTCCGCTGGAGTACAGCTGCCCTGGTACCAGTTCTACCTCCTGGACATTGTTGGCCTGGCCTTGGCCTGCGTCCTGCTGCCCCTTCTCCTGCTAATCCTTGCTTGCCGCCGACGCAGCCCCGAGAAGAAGAGCAAGCGGGAGTAGAACCGAAACTTGTGTTTTATTAATTTATAGTTAACAAAAGTGGAGATACAGTAATGTTAGATAGATGTTTGCAATAATTTTGGATAATTTCGTAATACGTTTTTCTAGGGCACTAGATAGCTGGCAAAGTAATTGAGAAGAAGGCTAGCGAGGAGCGTGCAAAGACCGCTCGCAACTAACTGAACAGGATGCTGAAATGGTCGGGATAATTAGCTTGGGATCTTCGCCGGGCCCTCCTCTGCCTTGGGACATCGTTCAGAAGCTGGTTTGGTGTCAGTGTAAGATGTGTGTGCCGTGTGTGTTGTGTGTGTGTTCATGAGTGTGTGTCGTGTGCTTGAGTGTTCTTGTGTGTGCGGCGATCTCTACTGGCTTATGACCATGGACTTCTTTACCTTCTTCTCCTTCCTCTCGTGGGTGATGGTCACTTCCTCTGCGAGGGAAAAAGGGAAATGATTCAAAAAAGGACTCTTAAGGATACTCGAGGGGAAACTCACCCTCAAACTTGGTGGGCAGCTGCTTGATCGTCTCGATGGTCTTGACGTTCTTCTCGCCCGGCTCAATGATCTCCTCCTCGTACTCCTCGATGATCTCCTCCTCGTCGGTTTCATCGGGATTGTTGCTGGGCACGGGATCGAACACAGTCTTCACGGCCTTCTTCACAATGCCCTCGGCGGTGACGGTGGTGTAGTGATACTCGGTGCCACCCTCGATTTTGATGGTCTCAACGGTGGTCACATCCCCAGGGTTTTCGGAGGGCACAATCTTCTTGGTGCCTGACTCAGACTTGAGCTTCTTGGTGGTGGTCACATTCTTGTGTTTCTCGGCATCCTTCAAAGTCTTCTTGTAGGCCCGGATCTCCTCCTCGGTGAGCTCCACTTCCTCCTCCTCGTAAACGGTCTTCGAAGTGGTGATGGTCTTGCCCGACTCCAGTTCCGTGGAGTAAGTGTACTCAACGCCGCCGGGCACGCGCTTCGAGGCCACCGTGGTGGTGTCGTTCTGGAAAAAGTCAGCTGGTGGCGGTGGAGCCGAGGACTTGGGCTTCTTCTTGGACTTCTTGCTGCCATCGGTGGCGGTGGAGGAGGTATTGGTAATGGCCTTCGCCTCCTGCAGCGAGTTCTTGCGCACGGTGCGATTGTTCTCGGTGATCTCGATGTTCTGGGTCTGCGTCACCGACACCCGACGCTCCGAGGTGGTCGTGGAATTGGACTGCTGATCCACCACATTCCGCTGCTGCTTCTGGACGATGCGACGCGAGGATTCGGTGGAATCGGTAGAGTCCACCGACGATTTCCGTGTCACCGTCTTGTTCTTGTTCTTGTTCAGCTTGGCGGCGGTGCTCTCGTCCACTTCCGTGGGCACCGAATCGTAGAAGGTCTTGGTGCGCATGCTGCGGGTTCCGTCCTCATTGATGGTGGTGTACACCTCCTCGTAGCCGCCTTCGATGGCACGGGTCAGCATGGTGGTGCGCTCATCGATGCGAATCTCCTTGCCCAGACGCTTCTGGACGAGCTTCTTGTTCTGCTGCTCCTTCTTCAGATCCTCCTCGCTGACGGGCTTGGGGTCCCAGAAGGTTCGCACCTGGGTCTTCACCGTACCATTGGGCTGCGGTGTGGTGGTGATCACTTCGTAGCCGCCCTCGATGAGCTTGTACTGGGTACTGGCTCCCGTGGCCTTGTCGAACTCCACCTTACCGTCCTCGATGTCCGCGGAGGTCAGTAGCTCTGCGTGGTGTGTGGATGTGTGTAAAGTATATATATATATCATGTGTGTGTGTTAAGCAGATCCCAAGCTCTTGAGCGTGTGTGTGTGCATTTCGGGGGGGGAGTGGTGCTGGTGTTATTGTCTATCAAAAGCACTTGGCATTAGCTTCTTCCTTATCCTAAGCTAAGTCTACGATATTGCATGGGTTTCCTCCTTAAGGCAGCCTGGCGATGGGGTTAGTCAAGCGGCTCTTAGACGGTTCCGGGGTCAAGCCAATTATTGTCTAACTAAAGCTACTTGTAAAACTTTAAATATTTTAAATAATTTATCAACTTTTTACTTTTTTAAACCCTTTCGTCTAAGAGCCCTTTTAATAAGCTTAATTTTTTTACAGCATTCTCCGTTCTTTGTTTTTCTGTACTCATCGCTGATCAATCTCCGGGTTCGTTACACGTGGACAGGTTGGGGCTCGGTCTCCGCTTTCGGTTCCAGCTGTCGGTATTGGTATTTGGGGCGCCATTTGGGGCGACACGCCAGGTGCGGCAGGCAGCTGTAGTGCATCAGCAGGTTCAGTAATTGCTATTTGAGCTTGCGGGCGGACCTCTGTTTGCCGCTCTTGGAGACGACGCTGCCGTTTCCGTTTCCGCTTTCAGCTGGCAGCGTGATGTGCTGCGGTTGCGGTTGCGGCTGCTGCCGAGGCTGTGGTCTCTCCTGTCGCATCTGTGGAGCCTGTTTGGAGGTAGAGGCAGAGGTGGCAGGCAAGTCATGGGATGATGCGGAAGCGTTAGCCGGCAGTTTGTTAGTTGCGGCTTTTGTGCGGGGCACGGGCACAGGACGTGACTGGGTCTGGTCTCTGGTCTGCTCCTGCTCCTGCTCGCGCTCCTTGGGATGCAGCAGCAGCTGGCTGGCCGCCTCGCTTAGCAATTGATTATAGCTTAGTGGGTTAGCAGGGTCACTATCGTTATCATTATCTGCAAATGTGGTTTGAAGGGGTAACGAGACATAGGACAGTTGGTTTTAATTCATCGCCTGGAAAGAACTCTACTGGTGACTGGTGACTGGTGACTGAGAAAATAGATGCCAGATGCTGGGGTGAAGGTGATGATGGTGCTCTGATGATGATGCCTTCCCGGCGGAACTTTCGTTTTCGAAGATGTCTTAAAAGTAAACAACTGAAAGGGCAAACAACAAAACTTAATCGAACTTAGGACTAAAATAAAAATGCACATTTTAAAACAGAGTTTCGTAAATAGAAAATTTGTTTGTGCTTGTGTGGGTTTTGTTTTGTTTTTTTCTGTGGGGTTTTTTCTTTCTCTTTTTAGTTCCTTGTTCTCGAATAAATATTAAGACAATATTTTTGCAAAAAATTGTTAAACTATAACATAAATGGTTTATATACGTATAAAGTTATAGAAAAAGAGTTTACAAAACAGGCAAGCAAACAAACATTTTTGCTCTCGATTCGAAAGGGGGCACACACTCACACAGACAACACTTTAGTTTTGTTTTTGCTTTTTTTAATTTTATAAAATTACTTGTTTATTTTCGAAATCAATTCTTTTCGCTTCGCTTCTCTATGCTAGAGTTATTTTATACACACTCTTTGTTTGGTTTTTATTCAGACGAAGGAAACATATGTACACTTTGGGGGGAAGAGGGGATAGAGAAGGGTTTACATATGCTACAATGATTTCCGATTTACGATGCAGATGAGCTAAAAAGTCATTGCCATAAATCGGTAAACACACACGACACAGAAAGAGAGAGGGCAAAAGTACAAAAATTTTCAATTAAAATACAATGAAGTGTAAAAGTTTGTGGCCGAAGCCAAGTGTGTGTGTGTTGTGTAGGGAGAGGGTGGGGATGTGGGGGCAAGGACATGGCTGGCTGGCAACTGTGCCAAGTGTGTCGCACACTCGCACCCACACACACTCGCACATCAAGTGTGTCGAGAGCAGTGCGAGTGCAAAAAAGTTTAATTTGAAAACTTAATTAAAATTTCTGTGCTTTTTTTTTCTTGCTGCCGCCTTTCCTCTCGGAAGGGGGCGGCAAATAAAAATTGCATTTATGACACTCGGGAGAATTCGGAAGCTTTAATTTCAATTAGAGGAAGTCCTTGACATTGCCAGTCCCCCGGCCAGCTTAAGGCTCGTGTCTAGTGTGTTTCGTGTGTGTGTGTGCTCTGTGTTTTGTTTTGTTTTACAAACAAAAGATGTCAACAAAACGACGAATAACGAACGATTTGCATGTGGTTTGTTCTGGTTTGCTTTGTTTTTTAGTTTTTTGCTTTTTGTTTTTTGTTTTTTGTTTTTTTTTCTTGATTCTATGAGCTACCAGTTTGATCGGTGTCGCCCTTCTTGTCCAGCGTCTGCGTGATCTTCTTCCAGATATTCTCGAAGGAATCGGCCCCGGAGTAATCAATCTGTCCGGACTCCCAGCACTGGCGGCGCATCTGGTTCTCGTAGGCCTCCTGCTCCGGCGTGCGCTGCTCCCCGATGCGCAGCTGTGACAGGGCACCGGCCAGGCCCACCTGAAAGCAGGACATAGCCAAAACAATGTTACTTTAATCTCGTTTTTCGAAGGATAATAAATCAGAGTAAGATACATATATATGTGTGTGCTGGTACATTTATCATGCTATCCATGCATTACAATTACAAAATGCAACATTTATTAGCTCTAAATTGGGGGACGGAGACAACATTGAGATGTTAGTTGCGGTGCACGGTGCGTATGATTAATATGACAAGAGAGTGCCATTCGAGGCATAAATCACGTATACGCTGCATGGCTGCTACAATGCACACTCCGGCTGCTTACGTTGCCAACTCGTGGCTACCTCCTCGGCAGATTACTATGCAACAAGGAGGAGGAGTAGGAGTAGGAGGGGAAGATGAAGCAGCATGCTACGTTGAAGTGCTCTTTCCTGCAGCTGAATCCATTTCTGTATCTGAATCTGATGACGACGAGGACGGTGATGGTTATGGGTTTATGAATGCTTGACCAGGTGCCCGGCCAACTAATAATAAATCAACAAACGTGGCCACGTATCCAGGCCACACAAACACTTACACACACAATGCGGAACCATGAACCAAGCTTGAGAAAGGATCACAGGACCGAAGGACCATGAACAATGAACGATGACCGGCGGCTAGGACAATGACCATGACGATGACGACAATGACAATTCGTATGCAAAACAGTGACTAGACGGAAACCAGGGCATTACATTATCACTATCACTTGCACTATGTAGCACTTGCACTGGCACACCACTATATCCGATGCTGGTTTTTGGGAATTACAGATTGGGAAAGCTCTACACAGAAAAAATCATAAATATATCTTGGGATTAACTTGGCATTAGCAAATGTTGGGTATATTTTTTATCTCTTATTGTTTTGTAACTTTAAAAGTATTTATAAATGTTTGAAATTATTTTTTTTAAGTTATTAAACTGAAAATATAATAATTTCTAGGTTTTTTGATGTTTTTCTAAATATTTATGAACCTTTTCTTTGAACAAAATAATTAATTATTAGGTAAAGTACCAAATTCTACATTTCTAGATATTTTTAAGCTTTAAATTTTATACTTTAAAGTATCTATAAATGTTTGGAATTATTTATTTTATGTTATTGAACTGAAAATATAATAATTTCTAGGTTTTTTGATGTTTTTCAAATATTTATGAACCTTTTCTTTGAACTGAATAAATATTTATTAGGTAAAGTACAAATTTCTCTAATTCTTGATATTTTTAAGCTTTATATTTTATATTTAATGAGCTCTTCTTTAACATATTTATTCTTTATTAATTTAAAAGTCTTATAAGCAGAAACAATCATTAAAAAATAAACTAATATTTCTCTTAAATTCAAGCCAAATCTTAATCTCTTTTGTAAAAATAAAACCATAAACTTGTACTTTTTAAAGGCTTAATTTAAAACCCAAAACTAAAACCTTTAAAAGCCCTTTTCTAGCTGCTAAGTTAGCTGCCAAGTTCCTTATGACAATTTTTTTCTGTGTAGCTGACCAGAATTGATTGATTGCCTTTACCTCAGGCGGCGTTACGGCTGCAACTTCATGATCTGGTTGGTGGCTTGTCGCATTTTCTACTGTCTGACTATGCACAGAATGATGTGGCGTGGGCGTGGGCGTGGCAGTGGGCGTGGCAGTGGCAGTGGTGGAGACTGAGTCTGAAGCTGAGGAGGCATGTTCTGGCAGATGGGCAATGTGCAGCTCATTGCTATTCACATCTGTGGATGCCGACTCTTTGGCATTGGCAGTGGCATTGTGGGACTGAGGTGGAGGAGGAGTGGGACTGGTGGCGGGTGGCTGTGGTGGGTGGCATGCATCGTCATGATGCCACTCAGTGGCATATTCATTAGCAGTCGCATTCCCATTGTCCTGGCTGTGATTGTGCTGTTGCTCCTGCTCCCGCTCTCGCTCCTGTTGCTCCAGCTCTTCCTCCCGCTGCTCCTTCTCCAGATTCTCATAGTAATCTGCCCAAGGATCGCGGAACTGGCGCACATGCAACAGCTGGTGGTGCAGCCGCTGCTGCTGGTAGTACTCAAGCTCGTGCTGCTGCTGCTGCTGCTGCTGGCGTTGCTCATCCGCCGCGTAATCGCTTTGCGAGTGCATTATGTTCAAGCATTGCCACTGACACGATGTTAGATATATAGATAGATATATATATATATATGCAGGCAGGATAAATGCAATTCGGCAAGTGGCATTATATATATATTTTTTTTTGTTTAATTTACAGAATGCGCAACATAGGAGAGCAAGAGTTGGAGAATAAGAATGAAAATCAAAAGTAAATCAATTTGAAAAAATCAAAAGAAACCAAAAACGAGACAAACAAAAATAAAAAAGGGGAGAAAGGGGGGAAAGTACACCCAGAAAAAAAAGGTAGATAATATTTAAAGATTAAATAAATGTTTAAAAAATATTTTCAATAGAATTTAGCTTAATAAATGACAACATTTTTGTAACTTTAAGGAAGGAAGGAGCCTTTCTTTCAAAATGAAATACAAATTGCAGACTTTTTTGACAATTTAAGCTTTTTTTTAAGGATATAGAGTTTAATTAAGTAATTTATATATGTTTCATATTTATTTACACAAAAACAAACTAATTTTAGAACTATTTTTCAACAAAAAATCTTGCCTTGATGTCAGGAAAAAAATTTACTTAAGTTTGAAGTAAGATTTATATTTTTTTTGGGTGTACAAAAAATGCTGGTGTGCGTGTGTGTGTGTGTGTTGTGTGCGTTGGTGTTATGGGATATATATCTAATGATTCAGTTGAAATTTTTCTGGCATCATTCCCCCCTTTTAGAGCCCACCAAGCCGTCGAATCATCTCCATTCTATGGGATGGCATGAACCGAAACATTTCCCTGGCTCTGGGCCAAAAATTGATGCAAATTAGAAAAAAAAAACAGAAAGAAAGTGTGAAACACCAACAACACTAAGACGAAACGAGAAACGTAACACACACACACACGGCACTCACACACACAGTTGGACAAATATTACAAAAAAATACAAAAGAAAAATAAATGAAAAAAGAGAGAGGAGACCCAATTATCCGTCAGTCTGTCTGTGCAAAAATCTAAAGAGGTTACTCTGGGGCGTGGCTGCTAATCGGGGAAAAATCAACAGAAAATTGCAAAGCAAAATAAGAAATAAAAGAAATAAATAAATAAAAAGAAAAGTAAGAAAATAATGAAGCATAGACATTTAGAGTGAACGAGGTCAGCTATTGGCAAGAAATAGCAAACAGATCGAATCTGAGTTTGTTTTCTCGCCCGGCCTGTTATTTACTCGGTGGGATAGATGGATAAATAAATAAATATTTGCGTTATAATTAAGATATTTACACGGGGGAGGGGGGTGTGGGTGCTCAACAAGGCCTCTACAGATCTGGTGCGAGATGGTTTTGTGCGATCTGCAAAGATCTGCTTACCTCTGGAGAAGACCCGCGGGCTAACGCGGGATCGCTAGTTTCTGTTACTGTTCCTGGCTTTAGCTGGGGCTATTAGCATTTAGCATTTAGCATTTGAAGGGTTAAGAAACGTAGGCAGGGGGATCAAAAAAACAAGGGGTTAAACAATAGAGTTCTCGGGTTAGCAAAAGGGACAAAAAAAATACTCAGTCTTGGGGCTGCTTAGTCCTATAGAGAGACAAAAGATCCATGTGATCAGTTCACTTACCATTTCGGTGGACAGGGACTGGATCACATTATCACAGAAGATGTTCCACCACAGCTGGATCAGATCCTGGGCATGGGCATAGTCCGACGAGACGCTGGCGGTCTTTGTTTCCGAATTGAACTGAATCAGCCAGGGCTTCAGCTTGCCGGCGAAATGCAAAATCTTAATCTTATCTCTGAACCTGTAAGCAATATTATTTAGATTATATAGTGCCCAGGAATAGGATATATATACTCACTGTTTGAAGGCGGGCAAATAGCAGTAGGAGGCATAGGCCGTTACATTGTAAACAAATGGCAAATGCTTCTTGATGTCCGCCGTCGCCCAGTCGGCAAAGAACTGATTCAGCAGGCCCTGGTCGCCGCCATCGAAGCTGCCGTTCTTAACGGCAAACTCTGTGATCTGGCCAAAGGTCTCCACGCTGGGCTTGAACACAAACACGCCGGAATTGAAGCAATCCGGCCAGCTGACATCCGGGGCGGCCGACAGTTCCTCGCGCTCGAACAGCTCGTCGCAGTTTTGCAGGACCTGCCAACCGGATATTCAATCATAAATATATATTCTGGCATATCTGCATATCTCATTCGGTTGCAACTCACCAGTGTATCCGCATCCAGGAAGACGCACTTCTCGAACTGCACCAGACGCCAGCAGTGCAGCTTTGTGAAGGTCACGCCCAGCTCGGGGCGGGCCAGGAGCGCCAGATTGGCGGCATCCTGTGAGTCCAGCACATTCACCTCCTGGACCACATTGTAGACCTCCTTGAGGCGGTCGCGCATCGCCTGCGAGACGGTGGGCGTGACCAGAACGGCCAGCTGGTGGGCGGTGCCGGCCCGCTTCAGCGAGTGGGCCAGGACCAAGGCACCCAGCGAGTACGTGTCATTTGTCGTCAGCGTCACCCAAGCGAACTCTAATTTACGGGGCGAGAGAAGTGTAAATCAAGGGTTAAATTTCAAATCACTGTAATTTTGAAGATACAATTGCCGTTGCTACGGCAGCTGTAGATACATTTATTGGTTGCAGTGGCATTGCACGTTTCACTGCAACGGCAGCAGCAGCTGGCAAAGAGAATTCGTTTGGCATTTATTAGTTTCGGATTCAGCAAAAAAAAAATGTATGGATTATAAATAAACAAGCGCTGGTTTTGGGTGGCTCCGCCATGGAATAGGATGCGTTGCACAGAAATAATTAATAATTCACAAAATAAGAAAGTAACTAAAATGAAAAAAATATATATCCTTCTAAAAAGAAATTTCTATTGTTAAAAACAGTAAATCTTAATTTTGTCTTGGTTTGTGGTGAATATTGTTCAAGAATTTCATTAAATAACAAGAAGGTTGAAGTAAGATTTTGATTTTGACAGAATCGTTATACTTTTCAATTCAATTTAAACCCTGTCTTAGAGCTTACAAAAAATAATTAAAAACTCAACAACAATGTTGTTGATAAACTGTAACATTTTGTAGCATACTTTTTGCCAGCAACTCAAGAGATTTAAAATCCACAACTACTAATAATTTAGTTTTTATTACGACAACTAGCTCAACAATTTTATTTGTATAAAAGGGTTTTGTTTGAGGATATATAAAAACTAATTTAACTAGAATTTTCACAAATGAATCTACCCCTCAATTATTATTCTCTGTGTGACACACATGTTCAAGTGCGGTCTGTGCAGATCTCCAACTGCGTCAGCACCCACATGCATTCCAATTTCATTTGCTTTGTTAGAGAGCAAAAAAAAACAAGAGAATATATTGCAAAAATAGCGGAAAAAAATCATAAAAGAACGGGCAATTAGAATTTTGCGTAGTTGGCATTTAGTTCGGGGGCGAAAGCTATATAGATAATTAATTATTCATGGCATTGGCTTGGCTTATCCCTATATATATACAGTTGTATGGGGCGATTATGAGCTCTACTCGGTGCAGATTTCTCACATTAGTTGGAAATATATACATAGTTTTTAAACTGAAACTGAATTTACACAACTGGAATCTGGTAACTGGAATCTCTGCTTCCCCTGCTGCTTAGTATTGAGTTCATAAAAATTAATGGATTAATATCCATGCAGTATTGTTGGTGGTTGGTTGTTGAAAATTAAAAGATCATTAGAGTTAAGATAGAGTCAACATACAATTATTTTATTTCCAATTTTGATTATTCACAGGTCAATTGAATTTTGAACAATATTATTATTATTATTATTATTATTATTATTATTATTATGGGTATTAATGCTACGATTTTCGAAGAAAATAGTTGGATATATATACAGGTTCGTGTAGATGTGTATATATATACTTTGTACATTTTTGTTTTTTTTTTTTTCGTTGAGCTAACTTTTGTTTTAGATTAGAGATTAGAGTAGATTAGATTAGAGTTTCGGTTTACATGGTATTGGGGGGTTTTAGAGAAGCGAACTGAAAAGGAACTGTGAAAGCGCAGGATACAACAAGTAGATGGATAACAACAACTACCTTCTCGCTGATGCGGATACAGATACAGGATGTGTGGATACGGATACGGATATCATGGGGATATCTGCGACACAGTGAGCTAGTCAGCGGCATTCGAATGCATTCGCTAAAGCTGATCTTGGCCTGATCTTGCTTTGGACTGAGTCCGGTATTATATCATTATTCTCCGCCGGATATGTGCAAGTGTGGTGTGTGTGTGTGTGTTTTTTGTGAAAGATACATCGCAGATGCTTTCTTTTTTACTCTGTGTGTGTGTGTGTGTGTGAAATGAATCGCTGGGCCTAAAATAAAAATGAAATCATTTACTTTCGGCCAAAAAAGAATGGATTTTATTAACTTTCTGACTTACCGGATGTGTGTGCAAAAAAATGACAACAAAAATAATTCACAGAACAATCAAAAAACTTAAATGTGGCGGAAAAAACGATGAAGAATTTGAATTTCAGCAGACGTCATAAATAAATTTGGTCATTTAAACAAAATAAAATAAACAACACTCGGGTCTAAATATAAAATCTCGCAACAACTGTTGAAATTGTCAAAACGAATGCGTTGCGACGCGACAGTTTCCTTAAAAAATAATATATAATAGTAAACTTAGGAATAAGTAAATGAGCAATTTATGTGACAGCTGATTGTGGGAAAATCCCTATGCTAAAGTAATGACAGTTTTTTGTCAGTGTTCAAGAAGAGGAGAGCTCTTTCAAAAAATAATAAATGAGACTCAATGCGTGGCATGTTAATTATAGTCCTTTTAGTCATTAGAAAAGCAATTGGGACAAAAAAACTTAAATATAAATATATTGCAATTATAATCATAATTTTAATGTCTCAAAAAATGCTTAAAATATTAAAAATATATATTCTCTATTGCAAGATATTTTAAGCTAATTTTTTCTACGATTCAAATATATATATATTTTATTTCTAAGCTTTTAAATATGCCAAATTTATTTTAAAAACATTTTTACAGTGCCTTAAGAGAGCAGGAAACCCTAAGCTTCTCTCTGAAGTAAGCTTTCTTCTCTCCTAATCTCTTTCTCGCTCTCTCTGTGACATCCCTCATTTTGCGGAGAGAGTTTGCGCCTTGGCTTTCAGCCCTATCCCCGCGTACATGCGTAGCACAATAAAGCTGATAAAGTGGCCGGCCAAAGGCGAACGCGCGAAAAAGGTCGGGGGGTTAACCTGTCGGGGTCTGGGTCAAGTGACTGAGTAAATACCCATTGGACCGCAATGAGGCCCGGATCGGATAATCGGTGCCAGACACCGCACCCTGAATGGGGTCACCTATTAGATGAATGGACAGCAGCCGAGACCTTGAGGGAGCTGCCTCGTACCGCGCCCATGTCATCCCGGAAACCCGTTTATCACGGTCTCCGATTATGTGAAGCAGAGCGCCAATTTGCAGCCGGCGCATAAAACAGAAGGTACAGTGGAACTTGACTAAAATTGACTACATCTTACTGAAAAAAAAAAAGAATTACCAAAGTTTCAAGTTACAGTAAAAAGGTTCTTAAATCTAAAGCATGTTAAATGGATTTTTTTGTAACTTTTAAGAGTAGTACAAAGTTAAAAGATATCAAAGTCCCACTGTATTAATGGGGAATACATCATGCATAATGCATACATGTACGGGGAGGAAATCGGGGAACTGCTTCGTGGCGACACCAACGCACAAATTGGCGAGTGCAAGGCGAGCGGAACAAGTTCTGCGGGAAATCTCTTTCCCTACCGCCTGCTGTGTGTATCTTGTGGATTCTTGACTCGCCGCGACTCTCGACTCTTGTATCCGAAAGAGCAGTCCCCTAAAAATAGCACCGCCAATGTGAAGTGAAATGAAATGAGATTGTTTCTGCTGCTGGTAGGCGATGCGATGCATTGGCTTTGGGTACAGGCACCACCGCAGCAATTTTAGAAATTGAATCACCGCGGATGACAGCCATGGAGCTGGGAGCTGGGATGAGAGAGAGTGCCCAGAAAATACTGGAAATCCCTGCGGGCTAAAAAATTTCAAGGCAGCTGTTGCTCTGGGCGGATGATTAATGCGGGCATAAATCCGTGCAGATTTAATGGGTCTTCTAGTCAGGGACACACAGAGAAAACGAGAGAAATGAGATCTCCCACACAGAAAAAAATGTGGAAATTTATTTAAGAACGATGAGCGATCTTTCATTTCTAGAAGCAATTATATTTCATTATTTTGTTTTTTGTCTTTAATTTAACATTTTGGAATAAGTTATAGCATTGCAAGCAAGGCCTTGATCGCTGAAGTGCGTCAGCAAATGGTTATATGTAAATGATAAGGTAAATGCAATTTCCATACAAATTAAATTAATTCTTATTTTAAAGACAGTTTAAGGGTCAGAGTAGCTTTACTAATAGAACCAATTTTTTGTAGGTAAAGGTAGAAAAGTTTTGCAAAGGACATAAGACATATTTACTATTTATGATTCAAGAATTGAAGACAATTATTCATTTTAATAGTAAGAATGATACAAATTATTTGACAAATAGGATACTAATTGTCAAAACATAATTTTAAAAGGAGTCTTTAAGCTGTATTTTAAATACATTTAAAGTAAGAAACCGAAATAGGATAATCAAGGAATTTGTAAATAAAAAATCCTTAATAGGATAAATAAATATTAATCTCTCTTCTCTCTACTTAAGAATGTTAATTGTATTTCATTTGAAAACATTTTTAGTGGGCGACAACGACGGCGACACAAGGAATGTTCTCGGGCGTGGAAAACTTTTTCGAAAAGTGGTATTTTCGAACAGACAAACGTTGTTAGCGCCTGTCGCCGGCCATAATTCCACCCGGCGCGGTACATATAGACGGATGTTATAAATAGAAATACAACTATAAATTATTATATGGCTGCCTGGCTGGCAAATGGGACGTATAGTATTCAGGGGCTGCTTCAAACATGATCGGATCGACGTCAGGACGTCAGCAAACGCGTGTGAAAATGCCAAGGCGAAGTGCATCCCACTAATCTAAATTTTGAATGGGCCGCAGATGCGGAAGCCGCACTAATAAGGGCTATTATGCAAAAATATATATATTGATAAGGCTAATGGCGCTAAGGTTTGATTACTACTGGGTCACCGAAAGAAAGCGCTAAATCAATATAATAAAATCACGCGAATGTCACAACAAAGCGCAGCGCAAACATAACGGTAGAGAGAGAGAGCTCTCTCCCACTCTCCTGCCTAGTGCCCTCTCTCCTAGTGCTCCCTTTTAAACTCTCTCTTTGAAGGTTATGTGTGTGAGCTTCTGCTTCGTTATCAGTATTTTTTTTTGTCGTGCACATACTTTTCATAAACAAACAAATATGCCAATGCAATGCATGGACTGGTGCTGAAAATGTATTTCGAACTACATTTAAATGGTGCTAGGCGTGAGCAGGGGGAGGGTCGGTGGGCCGGGCGGGGAGAGCAGACGCTGGTGAAGGTCAGTAAAGGTCGTCTTCGACGTCGCTAAACACTCGCGCTCTATGCTCGATTTTATAAATACAGTATATAGAATAGTAGGACTAATGCTTATCGCTATGATTTTGATTGGGAACCGCAAAAGAGGAGGAACTCCTTCCCCAAGCGAGTGTTATGAAATGTGAGAGGGGGAGGGGCGTTTATATTTTTTTGGGAGGATTATTAGAGCTTTTAACTTGGGGCAGGCTCTTTTTTCTTTCGGTTGCAGCCTGCAGCCTGCAGCCTTTAGCCATGCACACGCACACACGCTCGAACGCACGCACACACACTCTCTTTTTGCGTTTGCTTTGCGCAGTTGATTTATCATTTCTTTTTTTTATTGCGAATTGCAGTTGCATTGCTCCTCCCAACTTACTGCTCATTTTGTTAGGGGTTTCTTGGGGTCTTTTCTTGGATAATTTTCCGATTTAAGCACTCGCGTGGGTGGTGGGCGTGCCCGCTGAGCTTTTCACACTGGATTCGAGTACGAGAACGAGGGAACGAGGCGTTTGCGATGCGCCGGCCACGAGCGATGACGAGAATCTGAGGCGGCCGTTCGCTAGCCGTGGGCATAAATGCCTAAATGCCACCGCTGAGCCACCGGCAGCGCAGTCGCCATCACAGCTCCCCCCACTTCTAGTTTAGTTTCTAGTATGGGAGCGTGCGTGTGTATGTGTATGTGTTTGTGAGTAGGAAGGCGCCAAAGGAATTGTATTTTGCATTCCGCTTGCTTGGATTTCATTTCTGCTTTCGCTCGCCGGCTATTGCTGGACCGGCTATAAAAGTACACGGGTGCGAGGGAGACAGCGAGAGAGAGTGAGAGCTTTGAGTGAGCACCGGTATGAAAGGTGCGAAAGTCATGCAAAAGTGGAGGAAGATTGGCGTTTGTGAGAGTAATTTATTCAGAAGAGAATAAAGAAGAGAGCAACAGGGTTGTCAATTAAAATTTGCACAGCCTTTAATATTATCTAAGGAAAATGTCCTACAAATTAATTTAATTTATAAAATAGGAATTAAGTATACGTTTGGAATTTACTTCATTAAATTTACTACCGTCTTATTGTTTATTAAACAATAAACTGAAAAGTTTTCTTTACAAATGAACTCATTCATAAAATAAAAAGTGTTGCCTACTTTTAAGAGTCAGTTATCTATTGTGTTTATAAATAAATGCATCTGCAGTTTGTTTTCTTATTAATGTAGTATGCTTTCAGGCCTTTTGTTATAAACATTTGCCGATGGAACTGAATTTTATTTATTTAAATGACGTATAAAATTCGTGAATTTAATTTTTGTAAAAATTTTTAAAGAAATTCTTTTATTTATAAAGAAAAGTAAGTAGCGAAAAGAAACGAAAAATTGTTGTTTTTTTTTCCATTCTCTCACTTAAGTAGTTTTAGTGTTGTTTACTCTGAAAAGTAATGCATTTCGAACACTGTTTATATAGGCGGATATTTTAAACAGTGACAACAATTAAATTCATTTGATTTATTTTGTATCTTTAACTATACTTCAATAAAAAATACTTCATCCCATTAAAAACTTCCACTTTTATTGTCATTCGTTATAAATAAACGTGTTCGTTGCAGACTTACGAGTTCTATGTTACTTATTTACATAAAAAAGTACCTAAGCGGTGGCATTTGAGCAAGATATTGCATCTCTCGATTTGTTAGTTAGTTCTTGGTGCTTTTTGGTAAAATATTCATGGCAATTCTCTAGGCAGACGGTTGTACTAAGGCTTAACTAAGGCATTAAATAGTGTATAATAAATAGCTGGCCACTAAAACGGACTAAACTAAGGTAACTACAGTGCTATGCTCGGGCAGTATCACAGTGCAGAGGCTCGTCCTCCGGCTTTCGATTGTTGATGGCATTCCTGGGCGAGATCACAAACGGCTTGCGCAGCTGGGCATTCCTCAGGCGTCTCTGGGCGCGTTTCCGGCGGCATCTTATCAGGCAGAAGAGCAGAACTATAAAGGATAAAGGATATTTGTAATTAAAAATATTAGTTTATTCATTAAAATGTATCTTTAATGTATAGCTTAATAATTTTGTTAACTCACCTAAGAGCACAAAGAACACACCGCCAAAGCAGCCGGCCGCAAAGAGCCAGAGACTTCGCGTTTCATCCAACTCGACGGTCGTCTGGCAACTGGCAAACGTCGCCGAGTGGATCGTCCGATTGTAGGGCAGTGGACATTCGCGGATGTCGAGCGCCTCTGAAAATGGAATTGCAAGTTGGTCATATGCCAAAATTAGCAGCTGCTGCATCCCTCTTCCATGTCGCCTCCATCCATCCAAACACTTACCCATGCAAACGGGCACGAACTGCGGGTTGGCGCCGAGCATCATGAGATGGTTGGTGACCTGCTGGCATCCGCACTGGCTCAGCTGTGTCTTGGTCAAGTCGATGACTCGGAGGTGGCACAGGTTGGCCAGACTGTCGATCTTGAATTCCTGCAAGGGGTTCATCGAGGCATTCAGTTGCCAGAGTTCTGGATAAAATATATATGTATTAATATCTCCTAATTAGTGATTTATTTAAAGTTTTGCTTACTTGGCAATATGCCCAGATCGGGCAACTCCTTGAGCTCACAATTGGCTATGTTAAGGTACTCCAGTGGCGCCCTAATGGGCTTTTCCAGTGCCTGCAGATCGAGGGACACCAGCTCGTTGCTGTCAATGTAGAGATTTCTCAGTCGTGGCAACTGGAAGAGCTCGAGGGGTATTGTAGTCAGTCCATTATTCGACAGATCTATTTCCTGCAAGGGACGCCAATTAAGATGAAGATTAACTAAAAGTCATAGTTGCTGAATAATTAGATGTCGTGTTTTTACCTGGAGCGAGGTGAGCGGCTCAAAAGTTCCCGGCTCCACCGATAAGATCATGTTCTCATAGAGCATCAGAAACTTGATGTCTGTGTACTTCTGAAACGAGCCACTTTTCAGCTTCCTGATGCGATTGTACGATAGATCCAGAACCTACACAAATTGTCAGTGAATTGCAAGATCAATAAGGTGATAGAGTTATGAATGCTTTAGGAGAGTTCTAGGGTTTTATATGGCAGCTAGTGAGCATCTCAGTTTTGTCATAGAAATTACATAATTTTATATTGACTTGGCAGAATTTGTTGTGCCTGCTTGCAATTTCTGTGGGAATATGCCCATATATATATATATATATATATAGTCTCTAAGCTACTTCTTTATTCTTTAATTAAGCCCAATTGAGGCTAACTAGGGGAGGGGGACTATAGCCGTGATGACGATAAATTAAGATACAGATCACCCGCTATAGCTGACCCCACCGGATCATTACTCACCTCCACCGAGGTCTTGAGATTCTGGGGCACCTCCTTGAGGTCCAGATCATAGCACCGTATCCGCAGCAGCTTCTCAATTCGCCCGTACTTGCACTTGCGCTCATCCTGCAGGAGAAAGGCATCGGCTAGCAGGATCTGGAGGCACACTATGATCACCGGCAGCTGCCAATGCAGTTCCATGCTCTGTCTGAAATAAAATACAAGGATAAATTCTTGAGCTTTGTTGGGGGAATTTCGGCGCCAACTTGTTTATTTTCTCGACTGCAACTAGAATAATAAACTAAGCCATTTAATGGTGGGGGCATGGGGCGCGTCAAAGCGTTTATTTTCGAATTAGCGATTTACAAGATCATTGCCGATCATGGCTGGGGGTCTGGGTCTGGTTGTGACTGGGGTTGGGGTTCCAAAACTGAAAGCATCCAATCAAGCGCATCTCCCGCACCTTGCAAACCGAATTAGAGGTGAACCATTCAAGCCATGGTTGCGTATGAGTGATGCTCATGGCTCACATTACGTATACGTAACGTACAATCAGTGTCAACTGCAACAAAAGATGATTCCGCATAGCGGCGGAAACAGTTGCAAACCCTAATAATGATAATAATAGAGACTAGCCCTGGAAATAACTGAGTCATCGGGAATCCGCTAGCTAGATAGATTCATCCACTTTGGGTGTGCGGTGCCTGTTTTCTTGTATCTTATCATGGTCTTTGCATGTACAGTATGTACGCCTTTTAATTCAACATCAAACAGCCAGAGAAGGGTAGCAATAAATCATGGGAAATAAATTCCATTAGAATGCTTTTATGGCTCTTTTCAATGTGTCAGAATCGCCGCAATTTGCCAACAAGAAAAATGGGGAAAAAGTCGAAAAACAATAATCGATTATGGGCCAGAAATAGCCCTGCCATATAGTGATTTATACGGGAATATAGTAACGCAGCCTCAGTATATGCCTACATATATCTTGACATGATCTTGGTCCGAAAAGGCACACATATATCTTGACATGATCTTGGTCCGAAAAGGCACATTTGGTAACAGTTTATATTGGCCAGAAACCCATTGTTAATATCTCTGTCACGCCCCATTGAAGGGCAATTAGAAAATTGCACGTTTCCATCAGCATTTTTCGCTGCCTTTGCGTGATACATTTTCGTTGAGGTTTTTTTTTTTTTGTTTGCTTTGTGAAAATGGAAACCCAACCTCATGAGCAATTTCTTAAGTATTGTGATTTTGCATTTGTGACATTCGGGTTAATTGCTGTCGCAGCTGAAAGATTTGTTTCGGGAAATCGCAGTGTCGCAGTCAGCAAACGGTCACTGTCACCCTCAGTGTTTACCCAAACCTTAAACGGCTGCCAGGAGGAATGATGAACGACGGTATCCATTCATATTGGCAAATCGTCATGAGCCCGTCCAAGTGGCGGAATTAAGACGCATTGAGCCCACCGATAAGATCGCTTTCTGGGCCAATTACAAAGGCAACTAATCAATTATAAAGTTAGTAACAATACGTGGGTCATATTAGCTCTCGGCAAACAATGATTCATGTACCGCTTTTAGCTGCCATTTCATTATAGTAATTTTTTTTGGGGGTATTTTCCCCTGAAGTGACTTGGCCTTTGACCAAAAACTGTTGCGCTCCACTTGAAAGGCATATGCTGAGCTAATGCCCAGGAGCACGCTTTCGCCACCCAGTGTTTTCCACCTTCGACAGTCGTACGAATCAGCGAAAAAAAAATATGAAGAAGAACAACAACACAGGCAAAAGGCAGAAAATATATCAAACAAAAAAATATTGAAGCTATTTCCACACTTTTTTTGGGTCTGACAGCGACCGCAACAATGGCTATAAATATATTTTCATATATTTAAATTAAAATTAAGCAGAAAGCACAGCCATCATACCTTATGGAATTCCTACGTCTTCCGCTCAAGGGGGCTCAAAATTCAACGAAAAATTGGCCATAAAAAGGGCTAATGCCGACATTGGATATAAAAGAAATATAAAAGAGATCTCTCCCCCTTGCGAACGAATAAAGGAATCAGCTTTGGCATTAGCTTTAGCTAGAGGTATGGGTCAGAATTTATGCTTTCCACTTTGGCCGCATTTGTTCCAATATTTATTTATATATTAGGCTCAATCAAGCGGCTGTTGCCGCAGACCAACAGACAAACAATGGAGCATGCATGCGAATGGGGTGGCAGAAATGGGTTACGGATCGGAATGGTCGCCTACAGCCGCCACCTCCCACCTCGCCGGGCTGCTAGATCCATGCGATCCATACGGACTCCAGCCGCCTGCCTGCCTGCCTGCTCCGATATGATAAATATGACGACGAGGGATTATTTATCGGCTCGCGGGGCCAAGCGATTATGGGGATAACCGAGACGCAACAAGAATATCGACAAAGCCGCCCGTAAAAAATGGTCCAGAGAAAAAAATCTCGAAATTAGTATCAAATATTTTAATAACATTCTAAACATTTGTGAATGGATTTATGTGCTCTTGTGATAGTTCCTGTCACACATTGTGGGCGTCGGCACACTCATATATATATATATGCATATTATCGGGTATAGTATATCTTTCGGCGAGGGCTATACCCCTCCCACATTTTCTCCTCCCCCCTCAACAGGTGTGTGATCCATGGGGCTCCAAGATTTATTCACATTTCTCTCGAGCACGTTGAAGATTTATTTGTTTGGACTTTTCTGTGATTCTGTGTGATGACTCTCTGATGATGAAACATTGCCTGTGACTACTTTTACTATCGTTTCTGTGTCGTCAGAAGATCTTGGTTACCTTTTTTTTTCCTTTTTGATTAACCCGAACTCGCCTTGAGTAATAAGACCATATTTTTTGTTATCAGAACAAGTCAAGTGCTACTCCCTTATCAGTTTTGTTCCCCTTTTCCGCTCTAGAGTTCTTTCCAAATTAAAGAACAAAAAAATTAAATTGAAACGGCAATAACAGTCACAGCAAGAACGGCAGAAAAAAAGCGTTGTTCATTTATTTCAATTAAACACAATCAAGAAAGCATTCCCAGAGGGAAAATGAATCAAGGGAGGAAAAAAACAAAAGAATTCAAACCAATCGAACTGTTGGAGCCCTAAGCTACAGTTACAGTTTTGAGTAACTGCCATATAATACAGGAGGTATGCCCTGGAAATTTAGACTTTATTTTGTTTAAAACTTGAAGTATCTTTTGCATAAACAAGGGGAGTTTCTTTGATATCTTAGTAGGCAGACTTTGTAGACTGAATTTTCCCCCTCGTTCACGTTCTGGTACAATCGCTGTAAAGATTAGTCTTTCCCCCTCGTGATAAGCAGGTGTTCTTTATAAAAGTTAATTACTGTATAAACAAACTCATTCTTCTTACTCTGGATTTTGTATATATATAGTATAGGTATACGGTGCAGGGAGTACTAGGTACTGTCTTTCTCTATAACTCTCATTCCTTCTACAAGATATATGCCTGCCTGGTGTGTATACAGAAAGCCTCCAATTGTCGCTAATTGAAATCAATTTAAGTTTGGACTCTATCACATTATGCTGCAGGGGAGGCGGGACAGAAAGAGACTCTTTCAGATCCAGACACTCACTTACAGAGACTGGGGCACATTTCAATGCTAAGTTTTCTGATTAGAAAATTTAATATAGCCGCCCAGCTGTTGTGTAATCTACTTGGAACGTACTATTATATGGTTCCATAGATGATAACCCGCAAGACCCCGAAAAAAAAAACAACTACTCATAGGGGGAACAGAGGGAATCTATAGAGAAAATCTATAGTAAAATCTGACTTACCGCTTAGGTATTCCCAGAGGTCTTCAGGTATAATCCCATTTATAGTTTGAGTGGTTAATCCTTGAGCAGGCACAGGATCATTATAGCACTTCACAGCACTGGGAACTTGACTGAGATATATATATTTTCAGATCTTATTTTAATATTAAACAATTTTTTACAAAACTTCAAAGTTTAGAAGATGTTTCCTATTTATTTTTATTTATTTTTCTTATAATAAGTTTGTAATCTCTATGATATTTTTTTGTAATCACTTCCAAGTTATAGTTATTTACGCCGGATTAGAGGCTATAGCGAGCGTTACGGAGCGTGCACGTTAGCCGGAACCGTTCAATTCAACCGCAGACATGGAATTGAAACGAACGCCGAGATCGGTTCTGTGTTTTTTTTTTTGTTTTGCCTTTCGGACTCCGACGATCGCCACCGAGCACTGCTCGCACCGAAAAACTCTGATAAAGCACACACACACACACATATGGGTCTGCTGCAGCGGGAAAACTCGGTGGAAATTCGGGAGAGTCCACGGAAGAGGCAGCTCTCTCTCTCGCTCTATGTGCTCTCGTTGCTCCGTGATAAGCGCAATGGAAACTGATATATCTGGAAATTGAGTTGTCCGCGGGATTTTTTGGACAGCTCGAGTGTGGATATTACTGATTTAGCTGGCCACTCATCCAATTAGCAAACAGACGATAATCGACATCGATCTCTTAATAAAATCGCCACGAAAAACAAGTGTAAATGCGTATGGAATGTTATGTCAAGCCAGCCAAAGTGATGAATGATACGCTGATACCCAGAAATGATAACTTAACCCGGGCCATAAATGTGGGCAAAGGCGTCCTAATTCCCAGTCCTTATCAGCAGCACCTTCCACTGACAAGCCAAGATCTCTCATGTCTGGAGAGACTTACATAGGCGTCTTGTTCTGGTTGAACCATAAACCCATAAATCCCCCGAGTGACGAGACCGCTAATTGCTACCTGGCAGCGGGTCGAACTTCAGGTAGAACTGCAGGTAGGGATGGTAGAAGTATTGATATATACCTCCTGCATAGATATAAAAATATGATATGTATATAGGATCACTATAATCAAAAAACGAGACAAATTAAACTACATTTTATATATATAATTAAAATCAATATTTAAACGTCAAAGGAAATACTTTCTTCTCGACTTCGATATTTGAACTTTAAATTCTATATGTCGCAATATATCCAAGTTTACAATATTTTGAATATTATATCACCATATTTTCATCATCACATCAGCAGAATCCCCCTAAAATAATACGCACCAAATCACTGCTTTTCCATCGTATTTATTATACTTTTTTTTGTTCACAACATGAAAAAGAATTGGTAGAAAAATATGACATCATGGTTAAAGGTTTTAATATCTATATGTATAAACCCATATTCCATTAGTTTCCTTATGTGGCTTTTTTTAGTCTTCGCTTTGCAATGTTCTCTTTTCCTTGATTTGCTAAGATATGAGAATATGGAAAATCAAAAGGTCGAAATAAGTGATTTTTCAGTTGGTTAATCGAAAAAAGAAATAAAAGTAAAAATAAGGTTAAGTGAAAAATAAATAATTCTTTTGGAGGTTCGATATTCTCTCCCTTTCTCTTCGTTGATTATGTAAAATGTGTGTTTTTTTACAAAAGATTGAGCAATCATATAAATATAAATCGTCCTTCGCTACTAACATCCTTCCGTTAGTGATAATTTTCTCTAGCTTTCACATTTTTTTTTTTACATTTTCTTAACGTGTTTTTCGTTTGTTTTTTATACATTTTCTTTGTGTTTTTTCGTTTTTTTTTTGTGTTCGTTTTTCGTTTGATTTTGTTTTGTTTTTGTTTTTTTTTTGTTTGGTGATAATATGGTTTTATGTTTTCCGTAACTGATCTCTGCTGATCTGTTGATAAAATAAAATGTATTTCAAGCATTCATTTTGGTTTTCCATGAAAAATCAATGAAGCTTCTTCCATGAGGCATCCTCCGTCTCCTTTCCCATGCTCTTTGATTAAGTTGAACTCGGTTAACTTAGTCGATAATACGGCGCTTGATTTGGCCAAACTAATCACAATCTGCAGGAAGCCCCTCCAGTTCAGGGCTCCTCCTCCTGCAGGCTCTGCAGCTTCTCGCTGATGTTCGTGCTCTGGTAGAAGAGCCGCACCACATTGGTGCCCTCGCCCTTGGTGGCCAGTATCTCCACCTGGAATGTCTCGGAGCAGCGCGTGTCGATGAACGTCTGCAACTGGGCCAAATCGCACTTGGCCATGGTGGCCGCCTCCAGCTCGCAGTGTTTGCTAAAACGCTCCGGCTTGGCCAGCTCCTCGGGCAGCTGGCGGAACTGCTGGGTCACCGCATTGTTGCCAAAGTCTATGAAGTGCACCTCGCACTTGTTGTCCTCCAGCACCTTGAGTATCTGGGCGCGATAGAAGACCTCATCCTGGGGGAACTGGGCCACGCACAGGGCTCCCTCCTTGAGGTCGCTGAAAACGGGCCAGTCCTGCTCCGCGTCCAGCAACTTATCCGTCATCTTCTCCAGCTCTGGCACCTCGCTCTCCATCTGCACGTAGAAGGAGGTGGGACCGTCGTATTGCACCACAAAGCAGTTGTGCAGCTCCGCTTCCAGCGGTTTCTGCACTCCGGCCAGTGTGCTGGCCAGCTCCTGGGCAAAGTCCTTGTAGTTGATGCAGAGCTTTGCCAACAGGGGCTTCGATTCATCCTCCTTCGGCTTAGTGGTTATCTGATAGACCTCGCCAAAGTGCTGTTCCAGCAGGGCGGCAAAGGCCTGCTCCAGTTTCTCATCGGGCACATCTGCGGGGAGTTCCTCCAGCTGGCAATGGAGGGCCTGCGGGGCAATCTGTTCGATTCCCTGGGGCAATTTCCAAATCTCCGGCACGGTTATGGTGTTGCCATAGTCCAGCAAAAAGGCCTCATAGCCCTTTTGATCCTCCAGAGTCGCCAGGACGCTGCAGCGATAGTAGCAGGCATCCTCCTGGGAGTAGCAAACACCGTGGGCGTCCTTTGGCGGAGCCTTAAATACCTGCAATTGGTCCTTGGTCAGGGACCGCAGGGTCTTAACAATCACATCTAATTCCGGCAAATTGTTCTTTAGCTGGACATAGAAGCTCTTGGGCGAGCTGCCGTGCGAAATAACGCACTCGGAGTTCTCGTTCCGCTTCTGGATGATGGTCAGCTCCGTCTTGAGCACCTTCTGCAGCTGCTCGTATATATTTAGGCCCTTCTTGTCGTTGGTGATCAGCCTAACCAATGGGGGGCTCGCTGACTTGTCTAGGAACTCCACCACAACGTCGCCGTTGCAGCAGTCCAGCAGCGCCTGAATGTTCACCAGGGTGAGTTTTTTGTTCTTCTCGAAATCAGCGCAGGATTCCAGACGGCAGATCTCTGCAATCGGCGGAATGCTCTTGAACTCCTCTGGCATGTCGTAGAGCTTGTCCACTACCGATGCGTTGCCGTAGTCAATGAAGATGATGCGATACTTGCCATCGTCCAATAGCTCCTCGATGCGAACGCGATAGAATTCCATGTCTTCGTCGAATTGAGCCACAAGAAGCTCGCCCAGCTGTCCCTTCTCCTTTTTGGGCTGCAATGTGCCGTCATTGAGCTTCTCGATAATGATGTCCAGCAACGGTTCCTTTTCGGTGAACTGCAGGTACAACTCGGATGGGCTCTCCACGTGGGTGATGACAGCTTTGGTTTTCACAGAGGAGCCGCCCTCAGTTAGCGACTCCTTGCTGGCAGCCTTCGGTGGCTTCCGGGGACACAGCGGCAGCAGGCGCTCGCTGATGTCTTCGCCATCGAGCAAAAGTTGTATAGTGACCCGATCCTGACTGGGCTTGACCAGCTGCGTAGTAAATACCAGTTCTCCCTCGCCGGTCAGCTCGGCGAACTTGGCCTCCGCTTCCGGCGACCAGGATGTGTAGGCTTCCGGCAGCTGCAGCGAGCACTTCTTGGAGAGGCTGGGCAGGCTGGCAATCTCCTCGGAGAGCAGCAGGCACTTGGATGTGGTGGATTGGTTGCCATAGTCAATGAAGAGCACCTCGTAACGGCCATCAGGCAGTTGCTTCAGCAACTGAGCCCGATACCATAGCTCGTCGTCCTCGAAGAGGGCCGCCACAATGGAACCTTTTTCGAATTTCTCCAGCGGCTTTAGCTTCTCCTCGTCCCGCAGGAACATCTCAATCAGTTCCAGCGCCTTGGAGTCCCGCTCCAACTGGATGTAGAAGTCGCTTATGCCGTTAACATGCGAAACGTAACAAGTGCAGCCACTGGGCACGTACTCCAGCGGCTTGGCAAAGCCATCGGCGATGAGCTTCTTGGCGACATCCTCGCCGTTGATGAACAGATTCACGTAGCTGACAGTCTGCCGGTCGCCGTGGGTGAGGTACTCGTAGCGCAAGTTCTTCGTGTACGATTCGTTGAAGATGCCATTCGCTGCGTCCACCCAGTCGGCGGTGTTCTTGGGCCTAATGGGCAGGGCGCAGGGCAGGCAGAAGGGTTCAATGTGTGACCACATGCTCTCCTTGACGTCCGACGTGTCCGAAACGCAGTCGGTGTTGCCAAAGTCCACGAACTGCAGCACCATCAGCTCAGCGTCGATAATCTTGGCGCGATACCAGTTCTTGTCCACTGAATACAGGGAGATGCAGTCGGCACCATTCACCACATTCCTCAGTTGGGGTAGCGAGGGCGACACAATCTGGAGGTTCTCCTGCAGGCGATTAATCTCTGGCAGCTGGTCAATGGGGTGGACAAAGAAGTGGGCCGGACTGTGACAGTGACTGAGCACCGCCTTCTCCATGTCCTTGTAGGGATCTTCCTCGGGAGGAATGATCTTTGCAGGCTCTTTAACAGGCACCGGCTTGGGCTTAGGTTCTGGTTCTGGCTCTGGCTGAACAACTGCCTTGGTTTCTGGTTCTTTTGGAGGCACAGGAAGTGGTGTGGCTGCCTTTGGCTCTTCTGGAACCGGTACGGGGGCCTTAGCAGGAACTGGCGATGGAGCTGGCGCAGCCGCTTGCTTTGGCTTCTTGGGTTCACGTTGCTCCCTTTCGTTCTGTTGCTTCTTCTTGGGCGAGCTAGACTTGCTGCTGCTACTACCACGTCCCTTTTCCTCCTCATCATCCAAAGTCAAGTCCACCGTTTCAATGTACTCGTAGAGGCGCGACTTTCCCTTATCCAGTTGCTTGCGCAAATAATCTATATCCTTGCCGGGAATTAGCTTCTCCGCCTTAAGCTTATCCACCACATTCTCGCCGTTCTCCATGATCACATCGGCTATGAGATGATTGCGTCGTACCTCAAACGGTTTGACAGTTACCACATTGCCCTCAAGGAGTTCAACAACACGGTTTTGCAGCTTTTCAGGATCGTTGGGCCGTCCAATGGGAAAGTTCACCTCGATGGCGAAGCCACTGCTGTGCTCGTAGAACTTATCGTCCAATGCCCGGATATCCTCACGTTTCACCACCTCCGTGTTGCCATAATCAATGTAGAACACCTCGGTGCGTGCTGCTGTTGAATCTCTTCCACAGATTCGTGCACGATACCAATTGTTATCGAAACTGCGCGCAGCACAGATCTGTCCCGATTCGTATTTCTTGAGGGGAACACCTGGGTGGAGGGATATAAAGAGTGATTACATTTAAGGTAAAGGTTTGCGTAAGCTAGTTCTTACCCTGGGACTCGTAGAACTCGAACATGTCATCCAGAAGATTGTTAATGGCACCATCTGTATTCACATGTTGAACAAAGATGCGGTAGGGCTTGGACGTGAAAGCCACTAGCGCCTTGAAGGAGCTCCATGCAACGGGATGGGCGCAAATGAATGACTTTCGATCCTCCTTGAATAGCGGCATTACAGGGCGCAGGTAAATGCTGACAAAAAAAAAGTATAAATGAATGTAAATTTACAACAGTTATTATTGTATGAAATGACAGACAAAGCCTACTTACATATTATTTTCGCAGACACTTTTAACATTAAAGGCAAACGACTTTCCCTCGTAGAACTCCTTGAAACGCCTGGCCAAATCCGGATTCGATTTGACGAACTTGGCATCGTCATAGCTGCACAGAAAGTTCACATTGTTGCAGTTGTCGAACTGAACCTTGAAGCTTGTCATGTCCCGAATAAAACTAAACTTGCCCCTGATCTGTTGGCCTGCCAGAAGACTCACACGAACCTCTGCAAAGTAACAAGGGAATATATAAGCACAGATACTTAAAATCTAGCTGGGATCTCACCTGGAGCCACCTCAGTGAGTAACTCCGCCTGAATCAGAGTTTTTCGCAGCGACTCTCCGTTCACAAATAAATTTATGGTGTAGGTACATCTATTTTGGCTGCCCTGATTGTTGCTGCTCCTCTCCTTGTACAGAAATTCGCACTCCACCTTGGCATTGACCGGCACATACTTCTCCATGCAATCCACAATGTACAGGGGATCATAGTTGGTCAGAACGCTGTCGAAAGTGCAGCGTTGAGCCAGGCACGGTGCCTCCGCAAAACGCTGCTCCAGCGGCCACACATCCTCCGAGGTGAGCGTAATCAGGCTGCCAGTGTCCACGCAGAACACTCGATACTTGCGCATCATGTGATTACAAGCGATGACTGTGGCGCGCAGGATGGCATTATCCTTGCGCTGACGCACCACCACCGTGGAGCCGACCTTCAGCTGAAGCGGCTGATGCTGCTTCTGGCGATAGAACTGCCGCATCTCGCGGAGTACACCATCGTACTTGGCGGCAAGGCTCTTGGGCACAACGTAGAACTGGAAGGGTGAGACCCACCAGGACAGACTGGCCGCCTCCTTGCTAGGAGTTTTTATCTCCTGCAGCACGTACGGCTTGTCCAGGGGCACATACTTCTCCGGCCTGGATTCGGTGGAGGAGGCAGGATCGCTCTCTACGCCACTGGAACGTTTTGAAGAGCTGACGGCGTTGCCGTCCAAAGTGGACTTTTGCCGCTGCGGCTTCTGGGCAAAGCCCTGGGGTGCGTTCTGCGAGCGCTGGTTCTTCTGCTGCCCGTCTGGAGTCTTGCGCGGAGATTCGTTCAGACTAAAGCGACTGGAAGGGAATGTTGTATGATATATTGTAATTCTTATTGAATTTTTGTAAGCATGGCACTCACGTATTTTTATTCGCCTCTTGCTTTCCATTCTGCAACCTGGGCGACTGAGTCTGCAGGCGTCCGTTCTGCTGGCGTTTACCCTTGCGGGGCGAGCTCATGCCACTGGCGTAGCTGCTGGTGCTTTGGGTATCGAAGCTGGAATCCAGACGGCGATCAAATCTCTCAACCTGCGGCAGCTGCTGCTGTGACTGCTGGCGCCTGCTGTCCTTGGAGCCACCTGATGTGGAGCTGCGCTTGTCCCAGTCACCGGAGATCTTGCTGCTACCCTTTCCAGAGTCAACAACAGGCTCCTTGAATTGCTTCTGCTGCTTCTCCTTCGACGGCACGCGATCCTCAATCTCCACAATGCTAGTGGAGTTCAAAACGTTGCTCTTGTCCAGCTCCGAGGAGATCAATGACTCTGTGGGCGTGGTATTAAAGTGCCCCTTCTCCAGCGACAAGTACTTTTCGAAGGGCATTGAGAGCTTGTACAGCTTCTTCATCACATTCAGGTTCTTGGCTATCAGATTCACCACGTTGAGGCCATCGGGCTCGATACGAAACACGCGCACATTAAAGGTGCGTCGCTGGATATTAGAGTCTTCGGCCAGCATCTCAAACTGATCGGTGATCTTGTCCTTGTCCAGATCGCTGTTCTCGAAGCCCTTAAGGCAGCACTTGACCGCCTGGCGCGGCATTTCGAGATGCTTTTCGGCTATATGGCCGATGCAATGACGCTTCACGACCTGCTCGTAGCCAAAGTCCACGTGACGCACGATCACAGTTTCATCCACACGCAGGACCTCGGCACGATACCACTCCTGGTCGAAGCGCACCATGCACGGTGCTCCCAGGACCAACTGGTCGGGCACCCGCTGGTTGGCATTGTAGTAGGAAAACATTTCATCCATTAGCTGGCCAAACTTCGCTACGTTGGCCACTTTTTGGACATAAAAATTGCTCGGCGAGTCAATGAATCGGATCTCCACTTCATCGTCATTCTGGAGCTGTTCCGCTTTTTTGTACGACAGGCGCGTATCCTTCATCTGCCGCAGTCTCTCCAGCATATTGTAACCCTAAAATAGACAGAAATTATAGGTTTTCTCTCAGTCTCTTAAGAGATCCACTTACATTCTGCATGAGGTGGCAGGTCTGCATGGCGCCCACGCTCTCCGGCGCGTGGACAGTCAGTTGAAAGTTTCTGTAGGTGCACAGTTCCTTGAAGATCCGCCTCATGCTCTCGTCTATGGGCTCGATCTCCTTGGTTCCGGCCAAGGCGAACCGGTAAGCGAAAGGCTTAATCTGCAACAGCTCGGCGGGTATTTGGTAAAGATCGCTAATGTGCAGCAGCGCAGTGTTCCCGTAGTCCACGTACACCACCCGGAAACGCTGGCCAATGATACCGCTTACCAGAGCGCGGTAGAAGTTACCATCATCTGCGAAGCGGGCCACGCAAGCCGTTCCGATTTCGGGAGCCTGCAACAGCGGCTTCAAGTGGGTTTTCTCTATCTTTCCCATCATGGCGGTTAAATCGTTCAGGCTGCTCGTCAATTGAACCCAGAACATGTGGACGGCGTTCTCCACATAGCTCAAGTAGACGTCGTAGGTGAGGCCCACGGTTAAGCTGCTGGTTCTGAAGGCCGGAATTGCGCCTTGCTGGTCCTTTTTGTGTGCAGGCGCCGTTGGCGTGGGTGGCGGAGTGAAGCGTGCTGGGGCATAACTCATCTGTGGGTAGTTCAGATGGTTATTGTAGGGAACCACTTTCTGTGGGGCCGGCAGATTCAGCCGGACATTATAGTAATTGTAAAGCGATCGGGCGGCCTTGGGCACATAGGGTTGAGCAGCCGGCTCAGCGGGCTGATAATTGGCACGATTATAAGGATTGGCCGGCACGTAAGCCGGTTTCTGAGTATTGGCCAGGCCGTGCGCTGGCATCTGTACATTTGTCTGGAATTGTATAAGGTTACTATATCGATTTCTGAGCGAGAAAAACAGTGAATCATACCACATTGGCTAGAGGCACCTGTTTGGGCGCATAATCGGCGGTCTCTGCATTGAGCGGCCTTGGCGATGATGTCACCTGAACCGTGCGCTGAGCCTCTAAGCGGGCGGATAGGGAACGGCGCGACGCCAGCTGCTCCCGCGCAATATCCGTCGGCGTCATTGAGTTGCTGTGTATGGTATTGTTATTGTGCTCAGCAAGCGGCGTCTGCGGCGCATCCTTCCACAGCTTGCGGCAATGATCCAGCACAAGTTGCTTGGCGACTGGAGCACCGATCTTCCGCTGCTGCACCAGGAACTCGTCCAGCTGAAATTCCTTCCAGCGCACGGTGGCGAATTTCTGGCCACATATCTGCGTGGCATCGATGGCCAACTGAACGGTCTGATTGACAATCAACTGGCTGACAACCTCCAGATCGCCCAGGCCCCATTCGTGGCAGATGCCGAGGACTATGTACTGGGAGCAGAGCAGCGGAATGTTCTGCAAAAGCTTTGGAGCCTTCGGGAATATCAACTGGGGAGGACAAAATCGATTAAAGAGGCGATCGAAAGGAGACTTTTGTACTCACGTCTTTGCCCTTGACTGTGCGCTTGAAGCCATAGTCCAAGAACTCAATCTCCGTACGCATTTGCTGGCCCTCGAGCTCTGCGGTGACCACACGGGCCCTCATGTAGTCCACGTCTCCGGGAGCAGGACCATTTGTCCGCTTGTAGGCGCAGATGACGCCGGGCGTGACCAAGGCCTGCTGGCGCTCCACGCTCCAACTGGGCTCGATGCCGAAGCAGGCGGGCAGCACCTTCTCGATGCCCTTGCTGACAAGGATGGCTGCCTCATGGTTGACCTGCCCGTAGACCTTCAGGTACGGGCCCACGTAGTCCAGATGCGTGATGTATAGATCCAGTTTGGAGGCGCCAACGCCCGGTGCCTGTCCATTCATGTTTGGGTGTTATGGTTCGCTGGGATTGTGGAATTTAGTGGAAAGAAGTGCAAGGTACAGTTAGTTCTGGCACAGCAAACACACATAGCGTTACTCTTTTTTTGTACAGGTACCGTTAGTCCAAGAAAATGGACGTACGGCAGCCCTGAATGCAACTGACCAATCCTGCACACATTCAAGGAACGCTCATGCATGTGGGTCTCGTTTAGCGAAAGCTCTCAACGTTTTTTCTCGCATTAAGACAAAAAGTAATTAAAACATTTCAATTCCACTTACGTCTTGTCGTCTTCGTTGTCCAGATTCAAAGCGAAACTCTGAAAAAATGCCCTGCCCGCCGCCAGGTGCCCCACTTCTCTATCTGTCTATCTCTCTCTATTGTCTGTCTCTGTGTTCTCCCTGTTATTTAATTATATTGGCCTGCTCGGCTTACGGAATTGGACGGCGTTTTTGGGGGTAAACGGTGGCACAGTTCTCAATGGCTGGGCCGCGGGCTCTTTTCGGTTTACTTTTTGTGGAAGAAAGTCTTGCGAGTGATTAGAAATCGCGATGCACACACACCTTGATTCCTATTGGGAGAATGGGGGTTTTACGGTTTTCAGTCTTTTGAATTTCCATGTGCGCCCGCTCAGCAAGCGCCTCTCGTTAACTCTGATTCTTAGGTTTGGGTCGGAAGAAGCAATAAATCAGCGCGAAATGAGTTAAATCGAAAAAATATCACCCAACTTTTTCCACAAGACAACGAAGACTAGTGTTGAACAACGACCGATGGTAAAAGGTTCTGCAATAAGCCAGAGAAATGGCAGATTTGCTCCCCCGCGACAGCTGGTCACACTGGCCTATCGTTGCAGTGTTCTTAGATCATGGGTTTTTTGTCTTCCCTGGGCGAAAAAGATAAACCAACACATGTTGCAACAGAATGTCTTCATGCCAAAGTCATACTTATAATGACTTATTAAATAAAAAAAACGAATTTTTTTGAGTTTAGGGGGGCACTTGGATTTTTTAGGGTGAAATTTAAGATTTTTTAGGATGAAAGCCAAATTTTCATCTGGCAACCCTGGTTGCTGGCATTTTCGTGACGCGTTAGCACCACCGCCAAAAACCAAGCAGATGTTCAACGCCAATTTACAATAACAGTGTTTTAAAACCGAATTAAACTAATTAAATGTGCTTAAAGGCAAATGCTTAAGATGAACTAGCCCCCGCCAAGGTCGCACGCACAACTGGACACGAAAAAGAGGATCGGAGCGTGCGACAAAAGGGCAATAAATGCCCCTAAAATCCGGCGGTCTACGCGCGTTTTTCGCTTGGGCGGCTTAGTTTTCCCCCCATACCTTGGGAAAAGTGCCACATTTCCAAAAGGTAAATGCACTTTCATCAAGATTGATGCGCTGGTGATAAGAAATACGTCAGTGGCCGGTCATTATGGACTTTCGATTTCGTTTTTCCGGACCCCACCAACCACAGCAAGTGCTCCAAAATCAGAACTAGAGCGAGCCTGTACATAGTGCCGCGTGCCTTAGCTAAGTGCTATAACTACAACAACGAATCTATTTTTATTCAAAGAATGGCCACTAGCAACTCTTTGAGGAATAAAATAAACAACAGCTACGATTCGGAGCCCTCCACGGGCAGCGGGGTGAGATCAAATGCGCTTTCAAAACCATTGAAAACTTCTTAATTATAAAAAACTCTCGTATTTGCAGTCTTCGCTCAGTGAAAACAATGAGGGCCACATATCTGACGAGGAGCACTTAAATCTGCCGTATCTGATGAAACCGAAGCCACTGAGCCTGACCCGTACAACCCCAGAGACCTCTAGTGCCACGCCACCACGTGCCTCTGCCCCGAAGCCCGGCAGCCAAGACTCGCAGTTTAAGGGCTTTGGCGACAGTCCCTATGGTCAGGTAAACAAGCGCCTGTATGGCTCCCAGCTGCAGAACCTCAAACTGCCCGAAGTGGAGCCGCCCCCTGCCGTCCGTGGTCCCTCGCCCGGAAAGATAGTCTTTCCGCGGTTCTACGACTCACTGATCGAGGAGAACAGCTGCAATGCCGTGGACATGGCCGTGTCGGTGTCGGTTGAACTCACAACCGCAACAACGACGACGACGACGGGGAGTCTCTCCTTCGATGGCAAAATCAAAAGTCTGACTGAGGAGCAGGAGAAGCCGGGTCCCTCTAGTGCGCATCCCCCCCGGCTCTCCACCGTGCTGGAAACCTCGCTGAATACCTCGCAGCAAAAGTTCAACAACGAACGCTCTCCCGATCTCTTTGCCGACAGCGATGAGGAGGCGTACGAACAAGAGGAGAAGGCTGCCCCGCCAACCAGACTCGAAGATCTACCCGAGGCCTTGGATGAGTCGCAGTGCACCAGCGATGTGCGTGCCCGCGCCACCGAGTCCAGCTTCGTGGATGAGCAGACACTGGACATGTCGGCCACCCAGCTAACTGCCAACGATCCGCGTTCACATTTCTTGGAGAACTGTCGCCGGGAGCGGGAGCTCTATCGACGGATACGACGCTGCTTGCAGGGCGTACGTCCGCCGCCCACGGTGACCAATCCCGAAATGGATGTGATCAAAACTGTGCTCAGCATGAAGGCAAATGTACTCAATTTTTTGTCAAAGGAGGCTCCAGGCACGACGCCGGACACGACTGAGGATAGTGCCACTTCTTCTTTGTTCCGGCCCACTCACAGTCTGTTGGAAGCCCAAAGCATGGGCTGGCGGGAGGTTCTAGGCGTGAGACAACATGGATTGAGGTGAGACATACTTTTTGGTGTGTTTTTTTAGCCCCAAAAAACATACAAATTGATTTTATTTGCAGTTACAACTTAAACAAGGCTGCCGAACAAAATGAATACCTCAGCATGTCCGTGGTTGATCGCTATGTGGGCGTGGAAACAGCCACCTCCTATGTGCGTTCCCCCTCAAGTGCTAAGAAGCGAAATATGCGGATGAAGTGAGTTATATAACTTACTTAGGCTTTCTAGAACGACTTACCTAACATTTTCTACCCTAGAATGCTCACCCAATCGCCTGGGAATCGCCTCAGTCATCTGGCCAAGCGCCGTGCCATATTTTCATCGGCAAATCTGGCCACCAACTCACAGAAGCTAAACAGTTCAATTGGACCACAAATATTGCTAGATAAGAAGTAAGTAACCATCTTATATCTCTCCAAATAATGAAAATAATTTCCCTGATCTGAATTTACAGAAAAGTACGCAACAAACGCAAGGCCACGCCCAAGCGCAAGACGCCGGGCAGCAAAAAGAAAGGTGAGTCAAGAGATAAGATAAGCCTCTTGAATTTTTAAACTAAATATTTAAACTATATTTTCAATTCCTTAGCTCGCAAGACGCCCACATCATCCGCCCGCAAACGTCTCTACCGCACCGATCTCATCAAACCGGGTCCGGGCCCCTCGAGGGAAACCTCCAAGCGCGCCCTATTCCAAAGCCCCGCCAAGTCCCTCCAGCAGCAGCTAATGCCACCCAAGCCTTTGTTCAAGCCCGAGATTGCGAATCGGGTGGAGCGTTCAAAGCGGGCGCTCTTCTCGCCGGATCACCAAGGAGTGGGCGGCAGCAGCAACCAACTGGAGTCCTTGCTGAAGCGCAAACGTACTGCCTGCGATGACGAGGACTCCGCTGATATGGCCAGCCAGAGCAGCAAGCTGTTCCGTGCCGAAAGCAGTGGACCCAGCGGCTTGACGCCCCGTGCCCTCAAGATCAAGAGTCAGAGCTTCTGCATTGGAGCTGGTTCCTCCACGGCAAGTGTACAGCAGAAGGCGGCACAGCAGCTGGCAGCGGCGGGAGCCAGTCAGTCGCGACTTAGTCTAGGACTCAGCGGCAGCAGCAGTAATTTGGCCAGCAGTTGCTTTGGCAGTGGAACGCCACTGACGAATAAACTGCAGCGAGCACAGTCGGAGATGAGCGCCACGCCGAATAGTAGCATGACGGATAATCAGAGAAAGGTAGGTCTTATAGCATGGCTTCCCTACCCTTAAAAGTGTATCACAAAATTTATTTGACATCTTTATTCGCACAGAAACTCCTTTGGGCAGTATCCCAGGCCCTGCAAGAGCGTAAAATCACGGCCAAGCATGAGCACTTCCGTCAGCATGCGGCGGATCTCACGCGCATTGTGAAGCGCATCTTCCAGGAATTCTACCTGGGACACACAACCAGCAATAGCGAGACGCTGCTAAGGTATATTACACAGGGGTGGGAGGAAATCCTCTACTTATTTATTTCAACTCTATGCCTCTTTCCTCCCTCCTACAGGCTGGCCAAGAAGTTTGCCTTCAGCGTAATTGCCGGCAAGAGTGCGGATGATGTTTACCTGCAGGCGCGCAGTCAGGAGAGCGAGGCCAAGCGTCTGTCCAGCACCCGGCTCTCCGGCTACATTGGCCCCGAAGAGTTTGCTCAGCGCAAGTTGCTGCTATCGCAGACCTCCTCCGGCGTGGGCACATTAGCCGGATCGACGCGCTCCCTGCACAACATCTTCGGCAGTGAGAACTCCATAGATTCCTTCGGCTTGAGCCAGCAGACGAGCGCCTGCACGACGGATACGCAATCCAGCTTGGTGGACCGCATTGCCGAGGATCTGTTCTGCAAGGAACGCCAGCCCATTCGGCCGAATCCTGCGCTGCAGAACAGCTCCTCGAAGAGCAATCTGGGTGGCCTGGCATTGCGCGAGAACGTGGACTGTGAGCTGAGACGGTCGGCGCAGAAGAATTTTACGGGCAAGGATCAGAGGAACATCAGTCCGTACTATGGAGGAAATGGAAGCAACGGCTCGGCCCGAAAGTTCCAAGTGCCTTCGGCGAGCAGCAACAACTCGGGAGGAAAGGCCAAGCGACAGATATTGTTTGACTGCTAAGATAAGGGAAAAGGTAAAGGGATGAATCCTCTCCTTTGCCTGGCCTGATATTTGCAAAGTTTTCTTTTTGTTTTCTATTATTTTTTTCTTATGGTTGTTTTAGCTTAATTTATTTAACTGCCGGGTATCTCTCTTTAAAAATCCAAACACAATGGCAGACAACCGTTTATAGATAGATATTAAATATATACATAAAGTAAATCTCTTATAGATCTTCTAGATCGCCTTTCCGCCCGACTCCCCCTCACAACATTTAGTTACAAATTCAACTAAGATCTATGATCCATATGGGGATCTATATGGGATTTATTTTATGCGCGACTCAAGCTCAATGAATGCAATATTTTCCACTGAAGTCTAGACGTAGAATGTACCAAATTTTGTGCTTAAAAATTACAAATTTTAACCAACTCTAAACCTAAACCGCAACTGCAACTGAAATTAAGCTGAAATCGAAGTTATTTGTAAGATTGTAAAGTGAAATTTAGCATAATAAAAGCTTGTCAATAGTAGCCACTGCGATGTACATATCGTCGCACCAGCCAAAAGGAGACGATGTGAAAGATGATGGCCACCACCAGCAGGCTGAAGCAGTCCAGCCAGTAGGTGTAGTCGGCGGTGCGGTAGGAGCCCTGCTGCAGCACCTCCAGACCGGTTTTGATGCAAGGGTGATCCACGTTGACGGGACAGTCTGGGGAGTGAAAAATCGCATATATCTTATATATCCTTCTTTTGAATGCTTCTCTTCTTACCTATATTATCAATATCGATCCAGAAGTTGTACATTAGCGCCTCGTTGGAGTAAAAAAACAGCGAAAGGTACTTCAGCCCCGGCACTGTGTCCACATTCATGTAGGTGCCACCAAAGATCAGAAAGATTAGATCAAAAGGCGCTGCGCATTCCGAGGCCATTTTATCCGTTTCGAAAAGACTGGAGAGGAAGACCCCATAACCAACGGCCGCCACCGCAGATAAACTCATCAGGAAGCCCATGCTCAAGTACAGGAAGAAGCCGCGAGTGTAGTAAATGGAGGCATAAATCACGGAGAGAAACACGTAAGCCTTGAAGAAGGCCACTGGGACAAAGGAGAGGACCAGGGCCACATAGTAGGCGGAGAGGCTATAGGTGCCCTCACCCACTTCACGACGGATAATGGGCAGAGCAGCAGGAAATATGTAGGTGACGCCGTAGCTATTGGCAGAGATATATTCACCTTATCCTTGAAAGTTACAAGCAAGGATTACCAATCTCACCTGAAGGTAAAAATCATCTCGTTGCTGAGCATAAAGATGGAGCCGCCCACATCTTGAACTGTGCGCTGAGTCAGTCCCCCGATGCCGGAGTACATCAAGGAGAGCGTTACAGCAGTGATCTGTGGATATAAAGGATAATACACAACTGAAGCTTAAGGAGCCTGTATAACTACTCACCATAAAAAACCCAAAGGCAATGAGGGCACTCTTGATATTCCTCACATCTTCCGTCATGAAGCGCACCATCAACAGGTAAACCTGATATACCCAACGTATCTTCTTGCTAAAGGGATATAGGAGATTATACTCTATATATATATCTTTGTATTAATTTCCTTGGACCCTCACAAGTTCTGCACATGCTTCAGGTAATCTCCGCTGTAGTTACGGGCCAGAAGCCAGCTTCCTGTATAGAGTCCATCCGTCTCGTGTTCATATTTGGCCCGGAGCACAGCTCCAGCATTCTCCTTGCCCTCCTTATCCGCCAGAGTCTTGAGATAAAAGTCAGCTGGATTGCAGTTCAGAGGCAGAACATAGCCCAGGCTGTCAAAGGAGAACAAGAGCCTGCATTAGAGAATACTCCTGGTATCCCAAATCTACACTTACTCTGTGAAAAACTTGGCTGCCTGCTCTGTGCGTCCCTGGTACACGATCCTGCCGCCATCCATCAGTATTATGTGGGTAAAAAGCTCGAATATATCCGACGTGGGCTGATGGATGGAACAGATGGCCGCCTTCTTGTGCGTTCCGTTGGGACTATTGTTCAGGATGTCCAAGGTGGGCAGCTCTCGCATTGCCTGCAGCAGACTCTCATGGGATTGACCCACCACTTCCATCTCGATGGACTTGCTTCCACTGCCACTGGCACTGCTCTCGCCACTCGTTGTCTCAAAGGAATCCTCGCCATACACCTGGTTTAACGAATGCTTAGCTATCCGTCTTCTGGTGCACAAATGCCTCAACGTTTTAATCACCGAATAGGCACTGAAACTGTCCAGTCCCGTGGTGGGTTCATCGCAGAACAGGAAAATGGGATCGGTTATTAGCTCCTCGGCCAGGCTCAGTCGCTTTCTCTCTCCGCCGGACAACTGCTGGATGCGGGTGTGAGCCGAGTCTCGTAAACCCACTGCCAGAAGGAGATCCGCCACTCTCTGGCGCTTCTCCGACTTGGTGGTGCGACGGTGCATCTTGAAGTGGGACTGGGGTGAGCAAGGAACAATGGAAATTATGTTAAATATCTCAAATCTCTTCTCAGCAGGAGGACCCACCATAAAATACAGATGCTCGTAGGCCGTAAACGTCTTCACGTTGATCTCGAACTGCGGCAGAAAGCTGGAGATGCGCGTCATCTGATTCCGTTCCATGGCCATGCCGTTCAAAACCACATCCCCGGTCAGGTTACCGCGCAGCCGTTGCGAAATGGCCGCCAGCAACGTGGTCTTACCCGCTCCGGAACCGCCCAAGATGGCGATGAGGTCGCCGGTCTTCATGTGCCCGCTGGCTGGAAATCGCAAGCCGAATGGCAACCGCAAGTCAGTCCCATTCCCACATCCCCATCCGGAGCATATTGACTCACCGTCTTGGAGGATACACAGCTCCCGCTTCTTGCGGCACTCGTTCCAGAAGCTGTAGTTGCTCTGCTCCTGGGCAGGCACATAGTAGTTGAGCTGCTTCCACTCCAGGCACAGGGAGGGTCCGCCGCCCTGGCCCGAACTTCCAGACTCCTGCATGGCACTTGGCCGGTTCAATCACCTCTTTGAGGAATTTTCGGTATTCAAGTGGTGTTTGGTTTTCCGCTAATCCCTCTGGCCAACTTATCACCTCCAGATCGGAGGCAGCTTATCTTATCTGAGGTTACTCCCACGCCGACTACAATGTATTTGCATATCTACCAGGGGGATGTGTCGTTTGGAGAGAAGCCTTAAAAATCTGTCCCGGACAGACGACGACTGTTCGCGTTGAAGACCGACCGGCAACTGGGCAACGTCGATGCCAGCGACATGGTTTTCTACCCCCAATGGAACCCCCCTCCCCCGCACACCCACTACTACGCCTCCCTCCGAGTAACATTAAACTTTTGACCGCATTTGGGTTGCCGGCTAATTGTCGCTTATCAATTCACATAGTCAAACGGCGGCAGTTCAGCGGTGTCGGCCAAAGAGAGGCGCTCGTTGACGAGATGTGGCTGTTGCTGTTGCTGTGGCTCTTGATTCGCCTCCGCTTTGCCTTTGCGGTTACCTCTTCGACAGCAGAGACGCACATGGCCCACGACCATGCGGAGAATGGTGAAGGCGTCCAGCAGCACATTATAGATGATCACGTGACCCATCTCCACCAGACCCATCACGCTGACGCCCACAAAAAGGGCCAGGACGCCGCCAAAGGATACTAGCAAGAGATTATTATATATATAGAGGAATTTATGTGTTTTTTTTAGAGGGAAAACCAACCCACTAGATCCTCAAAGCTGTAGACCACATCCCGTCGCATGCGTACTTTGGGCGGTATCAAATCCCATCGAAAGCTGGAGGTGGCTGTCTCACTGCTGGTCACCTCCTCGTTGTTTTTCACTCCCCAGGAGCTCTTCTTCACCGTCTGCATGGTGTATTCGATTTCCGTGCAAGTTGAAGGACACTTGCAGATGTGCAAGGCCCAGATGGGCCACTTGAAGTCCAGCAGACACTCAAAGCCCGCCGGATTGCAGCTGGGCCCCTCCACATAGGGATAGAAGAAGGGCACACAGTTGCACATCTCCAGAGCCATGACAGCACGGCATCGCGCCAAGCACAAGGATTTGCTATAGATCTAAAAGATAAAAGAGAGATATATAATTTATAGAAAACCCAGTTAACTAAAGATAAAAGAAGCTATAACTATAATGATATCAAAGTGAGTAGTTTTTCTCATAAAAGTAAATGAAATCACAATAAATAAAGATAAAATGTTCTCTTCCAGGCAAGATGCATTTGAGTTTCTGTCTGGAAACTGAGTTCCCCGCACTGATATGACTTATCAGGTGTTGGTTTTTTTGTTGTTTTACTAAAATATTCTGTGATTTGTTTATTTGCCGAACCGAAACGTAGGGCATCGCCTCCAAAACCAGATTGCATCTCGGTCAGATAAGGCAAAGCAAGATAGATACCTTCAGGTTGGAAGTCTCCTCGTTGTTGAACACACATTTGCGTTGCGCCACACTCAGTTCGCGTAGGTTTTTCGATGCCCTGGAGTAGATGGGATATATAAACAAACCCCTTCTTGTCTGGAGAGGATTGGGGGTTATTAAGCCCGATCTACTTACACCGTTTCCAGCACCTTGAACGAGGCGGTTATCTCGTCCGACTTGTGCAGCGCCACAATGTTCGCCTCTGTGGCGGATACCTCAAATGGCGAGTGAACGTCCAGCTGCAAGGTTGATTTATTTCGATTCGTTTCAAGTTTCAAAGAATGGTAACCATTGTCCGGTGCTTACCACGCCCGTGCTCTCGTACAGATCCATGCGGATATAGCACTGCTGCTTGCCATACTGACAGGACAAGGGCTGGGGCATCAGCTCATAGGCCACGGGTCTGAAAAGGATTAAGCTTGAAGTGGTTTCTCCTTCATACAAAAAAAAACCCAACACTCACTGCCCGCTCAGCACGGTGGACATGGGCGAGTTAATGGCATAGCACGAGCCCCGCTCCGTCATCACCATCTGCACGTGAACCTCAAAGCTGGCGTCAAAGCTACTGATGACCTGCTCGAAGGGTCTGTCCACACGCTGGATCATCTCGTACAGATCGATCTGATCGAAACGCTCGTCCTCCGCGAACTTGGCCAACTCTGCATAGTTGCCAGCGGTGGCATTGACCACCGCGTACAGGAAGTCCATGAAGTAGAAGTAGTCCTCGTCAATGATGGACACATTCCAAACTTCCTGTATGTACTCGTTGGCCTTGAAGGAGTCAATGTGGTCGTAGTAGCACAGCGTAACCGCCGGCAAGGATCCGTTCCAGCCACGATAGTCTCGATCCACAGAGATCACCGTGGGTGAGCTGAAATAGCGATCCAGCTGGACGCGACTCAGCACCAGGGCAGTGATCACACTGCTTATGACTATGGCCAGCCAGAAGAGGCGTTCCAGGAGGTGAATGCTTCGATTGACACACAAACTTATGGCCAGGAGTCCCGTTTCAGCGCCAGCCTGGGCCACCACATCTCTTAGCCGACCAGCGTAGCTCCTGCAACCAGCTAGGAATAGCCGCAGAAAGGCCAACAGGCCTCTAAGGATCCTAACAGAGATTCCTTTGAGCCAGAGCCACACTCGTCGTCTGTCCATTTTAAGGGAATGAAAGAAATAGCCCTCTTGTCAGTGCTTTTATAGGGATATAAAACGTTCTATTATCATTTTTTCAGGTCGCATTCACAAAAGGCCATCAGGAATCGGATTATCTATCAGGAAACAAAGGAACAAAGGATTTTTGCTTTTATTAAAATTAGATATATGCATAAAACTGAACCAGAAATGCTTGTATTTTCCCAAATAAATAGTAAAAACTACTCCTATTTATTTTTCTATATCATAAAATATTCATTTATATAAAAACCCAAGAAACTTACAAGATTTTTACTTTTTCTGGACTTTTTTCTCGTTTTGTTGTTTGTAACAAAATTAAATTAAACCATTGATATTTTCTTTATAATTAATAAATATTGTTTTAAGCTTTAATAGAATATAAATTTTTAAATATAAAGCCAATTAGATTTATTAAGAGCCACACCCATTAGCGATTTATTGCCCAGTCCGATTTGTATAAGGAAAATGACAATGGCCATTAGTACACCGAAAAACTGTCAACAAACAAAGGAAGATACATTAATTGTGACCACAAAGGTTCAGTTGAAGGGTTAATTGGGTGAATCCCCCCACAAGCTTACCCCACCCAGGGCCAGTGTGTCCAGTGGCACAATGCCACAGGCCTCCAGAGGTTGAGCCAGACTAGTCTGCAGTTGCAGGAGAAATCGATTAATGGTTCGCTCCAGGTGGGAACTGCACACTTCCAGTTCGTTGATTAACCGAAAAATCTGGCATTTCTGCAAGGAAAAATAACCATTTGAATTAAATTACAATTAGCTAAAAGACCTCATCCTTACCTTCTCCAAAATCTGCTCGTTGACTGCCATAATGAACCAAATGCGTCCGCCGTGCATGAGTAACCAAAGCAAGCGATAGATGAGCAGCACACTCTCCTCCAGCTGGGGATTCTCAAAGAAATTAAAGACCAGGTAGAGCTCCACACAGAAACTAGCCAGAGAGTTGGCAAAATTCAAAATCAAGAATATACCAAACCGGGACAAGAGTTTCTTGTGAAGCAGATCCAAGTGGTTGCAACGGGAGCGCAACTCCTCTAGCAGGGCTGAGTAACCACCTCCAGCGTCCACTAAAACGGAAAAGGCGGACTCATATTTCGCATCGAGTTTGGTTATTCCCCCCCGTGGTCTCTGCTGCCACTTTAGCTCCTCCAATCCCCTCCTGATCTCATCCAAAAGTAGCCACATAAAGTGTAGGGGAACAGCGTACTGAAGCAATCCCAGACTCATCATCAAGCCAGGTAGATTATAGATAGAATTACTGATCCAGGTGGTCCAAAACTCAAATTTACACGATATAATGTCCACAACTGCACAGAGTCCGTGGAAAATTATAAAGGTTACCATTATTCGAAGAGTCTTTTGATCCTGTCTCCTGTATATAAGTTGGGCTGCCTTGGTATCCAGGTTCTTAATCAGACGATGAATCTCTAACTCCACTTTCTGGAGGCCGGAATGGTTTACTATAGCATAACAGGACAGAAAGCCAATGACGGACATGTTGCCAGGGAACTCTAGCAAATAGAGTATCTTCTCAATGGTCGGCATTTCGCCCTTGAACTCTACACATCTCCGGATGCTGTTGGTCCAAATGTATATAAGTAAAAACAGGCACCACAAGGAGTGGAGCCACCGAAGGATTCCCCGTTTGCCGCTGGGGGATATTCCCAGGACTATGTTGAGCGTCAGGAGAAAATCAGAAGCGTTCATCTTTAAGTGGTTTTTACTAATGAGGAAGAGCTACCAGGTATGTTTTCTTCAATTTAATTAATTTGATTAATAGCTGCGACCTGGAGGAATTGACAGGCATAAATGATGGTGTACCCTCTATGGTTAAGCTCAGTCCTCATCATGTGGAGCTCAAAGAAACTGCTATCAAGGCGTCTAAAGCTCAAAGCTTGGTTAAGGGAAGGGTAAGATGTGATTTTTCCTGGAAATTTTCAAGAAAATAAAGCTAAGAAATCCTTTTTATCCTCAGACAACTCTCTTACCATAGCCAGTATATCGAGAGATACCAACAGCTTCATAGGAACCTTCACTGGCTTATAATCATCTCCATCTTGGCCAATACCGCACCCATTTCCCTTTTGCCAGGTTGCTCCACTAGATTCTATAAACTCCTTCATCTCTGTTGGATGATCCTTTGGTATGGCTGCTTTGCCTTTGCCTCGTACTGGGAATTCATGCACGTAACCATCCAAAGAGCTTCCCTGGATCGCTATTTAAATGCCATTGAATCGGGAGTATATATAATCCATATATTCATAATTATGCTCTTCACCTGGCAATGGAGAAACTGGATACCAAAAGTGTTTAAAGAGTTTATAAAATCGGATCTGGAGAGAGATTACACCATTGATCGTAAGAGAAGTCGACGGTTTGTTAGGCTGCAACTATTTCTCGTGGGAATTTTCACCTGCCTGGCATTTATCTTTGCTTTTTGGAGCCAGAAATGCGTGATCTATAGGTCGATCCTGAGTATCATATGCTATGTGATGCCGAATATCATCAGCAGCCTATCCTTTATTCAGTACTATCTTTTGCTCCAAGGCATTGCTTGGCGCCAAAGGAAGGTCACTGAGAACCTGCAGCGGGAGTTACTTAACTTGATAACTCCCCGCAGATCAGAGATTCAGAAATATCGCCTTCAAATCGCTGAATTGACGCACTTCACCTGGCTGGTCAATAGGACTTTCCAATGGTCCATCGTACTCCTCTTCGTGGGTTGTTTCCTGAACTTTAACTTGGTATTATTTTTGGTGTACCAGAGAGTAGAGGATCCGGATGTGGCCGACTGGTCCAAGTGGTTCTACATGCTCCTCTGGCTGGCCATGCACTTGGGCAAGGTGTGCAGTATTCTTTATTTTAACCAACAGGTTCAGGATGAGGTGAGATTTGTATTTATTTTGGCTAAATCTATATTAATACTTTCATTTTAGCAGTCCAGATGTTTGGCCATAGTAAATGGCGTGTCCTTCACAAAATGTGATCTTCAGGAGACCATCAACCATTTTGCTCTGCAGTTGCAAACGGATGTGAGGCAGCATGTGGTGGGAGGTCTCATGGTATTGGACTTAAAGTTTCTGACAGCCGTAAGTTGGCCAAAGTTTTTTTTTTACAAATAATTATAATTTTTCTTTCAGTTGCTGGTGGCCTCAGCGGACTTTTTTATCTTTCTTTCGCAATATGATGTCACTTATGAGGCATTATCAAAAACAGCTCAAGGAAATGTTACCAAAACTTAAGGGGAAATCTCTAAAAACATTAAAAATAAAGTTCACAATATACAATTGAATGATTGTCCTTTTCAGCTTTTTTAAATATAACGCCTAACAATGGATAAAAGTCCAATCGATATCTACTATACGCTGATTCTCTTCGCGCAGACTGGCTTTTTCTAGCTTTTTTCAATAGCTTTTTACGACGAGTTGGCAGCACTAACTGGATTACTTTTGTTGTATTTTTTTGCACGCCAAAATAACTTTAATTAACAACCATGTGCGACGTTGCAACTGTGCAGAAGATTGCCCATTGCCTGGGCGTGAATCCCGGCAAGGTGCAGCTCAACGAGGAACAGGTTAGTACTCTGGCATTGACCCCCAAAAACGGATGATTCTCATGGCCGCCGCACTTCAATTTATTTTCTGTTGTGAAGGTCGTAACTCGCGTAAGTGGCCAAAAGAAGAGCAGCGTGGCGGGTTTTGCCACCATTCTTGAGACCCTGGCTCAGGAATCCAAGTCGGAAACAGCCCAGAACAGCAAGGCATCGAGGGAGGTGGAGGCACAGGTGTACCAGTGGATAGAGTTCTCCGTACTCTATGTGGCGCCCGGCTCCAAGGACAAGCATGTGTCCAAGCAACTTTTGGCTGATTTCAACAAGCTCTTTGCCAGCAAATCCTATTTAGTGGGCCACTTCATTACACTGGCCGATCTGGCGGTGTATTATGCCATCTACGATCTTGTGGTAAGTTGGAAGAGTGGTTTTTGAACCCATAGGAAAAGGGTTTAAAATGTAATACTACTTCCTTCTCCTTTCTTCCAGAAATCTCTCTCTCCTGTGGACAAAGAAGCCTATCTGAACCTTTCCCGCTGGTTCGATCATCTCCAAAACCGACCCGACATCCATCAGGGGGAACCTTTGCTGAACTTCACCACCATCTACCTCCACGGCTGGGCAACAGGCACGCACATCTAAGACCCCCATCTCCCATCCACAACGTCACAAATGGAGACACTTAAGTTATTTATTTCTATTGCATTTCTCACAATGTAGTTTTTGTGTGTGTGATTATCATTTAATGCCAATGAGAGTTCAGCGTTGGAATATGAAATATCGTTACGAGTTGTTCTCTTCTTGATAATCGGATCTCAGCCGTAGTAGCTCCGAATCACGTGCCCTTGCAGCGGCAGCAGCACCGGCATGGGGCGTGTAGCAGCGACTCCTGCTCCGCCAACATCAGTTCGCTTGGACTTCCCGTGGCGAGCTGAGAGAGTTACCCATATCCGAGGGCTCCGTGCATTTCCACAGGCCGTAGGTTTTTCCCACAGTCGTCTGCCACAACCGCAGAGTGCCATCCTCGGAGCCGCTGGCATAAAGCTCACCATCGGGGCTAAATTTAACGCTGTGCACGGGTCCAAAGTGGCCCTTGAAGGATTCTGTTGGACACAAAAGGCATTAGCTTTAAGGCTTCTCCTCTCTAGAGATATTTCCTTACCAATTTCGTTTCCTGTTATGTAATCGAACTTGTACATCTTAAAGTCCTCGCCGCCGCACACAAAGACATGCTTGTCCGGATGCAAACTGGCCGACGAGACGTTCGTCGGCACTTTCACCTCCTTGAGCTTCTTCAGCGTGTCGATCTCCCAGAAGCTAATGGACGAGCCATGCGCTATGGTCAGGATGTGATTATCCCGCGAGATCTCCAGGCTGTTGGGATTGCTGGGGAACTGTAGACGCTGCACCTCGATGCCCGTCATTCGATCCCACAAACGCACCGTCTTATCCTCGGCCGCCGAGATGATGCACTTGTCGCCGCGACAGAAGAGCGCCCGCTTTATGGCGCCCGTGTGTCCCGCGTACTCCTCCGGCTGTGCCTCCGGTTGCTCCAGATTGAAGACCCTCACCAGCTTCTCGTTGCTGCCCGTCACTATATTCTCGGAGTCCGCATCGAATGCCACGCTCTTGACAATGTGCTTGTGCTGGAAGCTGTGGATCTCGGCTCCGTTCACCGCATTCCACACCTTGCCGGTGAAGTCGGCCGCTCCGGAGGCGGCTAGGGTGGCGTTCCGGTTAAGGGTGGCATTCCACACGGCGCCCTTGTGTCCCTCGAAGGTGCCCACCCAATCGCCGGTGTCGCCATGCCTCAGCATCGGGCTGCCATCTGCAAAGAGAGAGAGAGAGAGAAGAGAAGAATCAGTTAGTTGGCTGGGGAATATATGCATTCACTTGGCGCACCGGCGGAGAGCGTGCGTGCATAAATTAACGAACGGAAGCCACCTTGACTCAATGCCTGCCTGCCGCCAAGGCCAACGACCTGGCCAATCATGCAAGCGAGCGAGCGAGCTTCCCAAGTTCACGTCACTTCCACTGCATCCGATCGGGTATAGCAGGGTGGCAGGGTATTAGAGGGGCAGCTGCAGTTTGCAGTCGTCGCCGTCTGGCAGGGACGCGACTTGTTAGCTCGATCAGATCGACATGAATTGGAAATGTAAGTGGTTATCAGTTTGCGATTAAATGTATTTTTAATGATATAAACTGGGCATAAGGACAGGAGTCAGGAGTTTGATTTACTATCCTTTCAGCCCTTGCTTTTAAGGGTTATTTTCCATAAGTAGAGTTAGATAAAGAGCAAGCCATAAATGGGTTGAAATCGCTTAACATTTCACTAAATAAGTACAGAGATACAAATAAATACTAGAAACAAAATAATGAAATCTAGATTTTCGCAAAAGAATAGGAATGATAGAATTCAACCCTTTCAAGATCAGTTCAAAGCTTATTCCCTGACCAGACAGACTGCTCCCCAGAGGTGACTTTCCTTTCCCGACAGCAGCTGGCTGCTGCCTGCATATTTACAGCATATAAATATAGAAGTTTCAAGGTGCTTCCTGGATCCGAGAGCGAGCACAAACAACAAGCAGCGTGCAAAGTTTCGAAAAAGTTGCTCAACAAGGGGAAGCCAGTAACGTTAAAAGGCGATAACGAATTTAACTTGAACTTGCAATGGCAACTCGAACGCTCTTTCCGCATAAATGCAACATTTAGCGAAAGCAACAAATGCAAAGCACAAAGCGCACTCACACAGGTATCGGGTAATACATATATAATGGCAATATCAATCGCATCGACTAGCTGACACCTCAAGGCAAAGAACGCGAAGCGAAATTTGTAGCATGCGAGTGGCGGGAAAAGGGTTCGCAGCAAACAGGTTTCGCTCGCAATGAATGACTTTGCATTTGGGTCAAGGTAATACTCGCAGGCTAGACGGAGCTAAATCGTGTTTGTTGTTCGCCATATAGTACATATGTTTATGTTTTTGCGCTGATGCAGCATCTTTTTCAAGAAAGCGATCATAAACAACGAATTATAAGACAGAATATAGGCATCACTACCAGTTTCAATACATTGTTATTGAGACAATAAAAACTCAAACTAAGAGTCTAAATTTTAAAGAAATCTTTAGAATTTAAGGGAATGATTAAACAAAGCTTAAACTCATTAGTATATTTTGATATACAGGCTTTCAAAATGGGATTTTTACCCATAATATTCTATTCAAATCGGTTTAGAAATTATTTAAATACAAAACTCACTGATTAAGATTTTTTAAAATTCTAAGGTTTCGAGTCTGGCAACATTTTTAAAAAGGTTGCTAGGCATTCGAAAAAAGCTAATTACTGTATTATAAATCGAAATAATACTTATAAATTACGGAAAAAATTTAAACTCAAAGAGAGTAGAATCTTTGGTTTGACAAAAATATCTACAAAATTATAGTACCGGAATTGATAAACTTTTGCCTCGAACTAAAACCACCACAACCACTGTGCGGCGGCGGACAATGACTATTTATAGCTCGACAAGGACGCCAAATTGCATGAGATTTCTTGCACGACTTTTACCTTTGCACGCCGAGATGAGAAAGTAACCGCTGTCGACGATGTCGCTGAAATCCAGATGGACCACGGGTCGCGTGTGTCCGCTGCAGGTGAGCGGAATCTGTCGCAAGTTGTTGGCAGCCATTGTAGCGAGTCTCTGTTGCTGTTCGTTCCTATTACTGTTCCTGTAGAATCCTCGTATATTCCTTTTCCGCTGTAATACTTGGTTGTATTGTCTACTGAGAATGCTGCAAACTTTGCACTTAATGGATAAGAGCGGTTTTTCCGGGGGATTGACGATTTCGCTTTGTACTTCGATTGCTCCTGCTGGTTTCGTCTACTTAACAACGCTCCACTGTTTACTACGATTCTCCCGTTCCTTGCTGATAGTCGCGCTGGTGCTTCTCCCACTCCAGAGTGTATTTACAATTTGATTTATTCTGTTTTATTTATCAACAAGGGGGAAAATAATTACGCGACACGTTGTTGTTGTCGATGGACGATTGGTAGCAGACTCCAGGTCCCGATTAGAGGTGGAGAACAATCGCTGGCACTATCGATTGGCAGTATCGATGGCGGTGATCGGGAGTGTTGCTAGTGGACATCGTCTGCACTATTTTTCAATGTATATAATTAATGTACATTATTATTCTTAAGTTACATTTTGTTTTGACACCTGTTTGTTGTGTACAGGTATTGTGTAAACACCAATTGCATGGGTTAGGTATATTCGAGATTTGGAAAGCAGTTTGATTAAAAAATCAATGCTCATGTCGGGTAAACAATAGAAAAACTAAACAAAACAAACGTATAAACCCTTTTACTAACAGATAATCAAAATCATCAACTGAAAACAAACTAATAATATTTAAAGCAAGATTCAAACCTTTAATTTTGTATGGATGCTCTAACTAGACAAGAATGTGCACAGATACTTATTAAAAAAAAAATAAATTTGGTAAATTAGTAATTAAGTTAGTCATTCAAGTGTCAGATAAAGGATTTGGACTCCTTATTTTTTAATTAATTAATTTCAATATATACTTATTGATCTAGGTCCGTGAAAATCACGAAATTTCGATATCAATCTAACAACCTATCGCTTGGCTGGGCCACCCCTATTGAACTGTCAAAATACTTAATTTTCATTCGGGGCTTGGAATCGACTGAAAAATATGTCTGCTATCTTAAACCACGCAATTCGTCGCCAATTCGGCGCTACTGCCGCCAGGAATATGTCCGGCACCGCCGCCACTGCCGGCGAGCACTCCGGTAAGTGTCCTTTTTGGAGTCCCATCGCCCAATTGCCAGGTTTTGTAAGGTTAAGGTTATGTAATTTGGGCTGTTGGGCAAGAATCCTCTGGCAACATTTCTCTTACGTTCTGTTGTCCTTGCAGGTGGCTACAAGGTGTGGAAGCGCCTGTCCTTCTTCGTGGCCGCCCCCGCCGTCGGTCTGTGCATGCTGAATGCCTACCTGAAACACCAGGAGGAGCACGACCACCCCCGCCAGGAGTTTGTCAAGTACGAATATCTGCGTCGCCGTGAGAAGCGTTTCCCCTGGGGCGAGGGCAACAAGAGCCTGTTCCACAACCCCCATGTCAACCCTCTGCCCGATGGCTATGAGCACTAGATGGATGGCCACCTATTCCGTTGAGGGGGCAATGCAGCAGTTGTTTGGTAATGGCAGACCCACTTGGGACTCCTGTATGTAATCGTTATTGTAAACAGAACTTTAGGCGGAAATACACAGAAACACAACCACAGTAAAACCAAGACACAAGAGACTCCTCCAGTTGGCGCTTGAATAAAGATCGAAATCAGCTGTAAGTGAAGACTCAAAAGGGTGCATTAAGGTTTAGATTCTGTATAGACAGAAGAGTTTTCCCCACTCTCTTTCCCCCGAAAAAACAAATCCGTAGACTTTGAATATATAAACTTCTTTTATATGTATGATAAAACAAGGTTAAAATAATCTCTCCTTAGCTTATTTAGGTGACTTTTTGTTCGTTATCTTGCCCGCAATGGTCAGAAAGCGTCCCTCCTTGAGCGGCGGCGACTTGGCTTCCTTCTTGGCATTCACTGCCTTTTGTGAGAGCTTCGAAACCGACCCCGGTTTATCCTGACTCCGAGTCCGTCGCTTTAATTCCGAAGCTTTTGTCACTTTCCGCTGCTTTGCTTGCGGCGGCTCATAGGAACCATCGCTATCGTCCAGATGATCATCATCCAGAGTATCGTCCTCCAAGTATTCCGTTATGAACTCCTCCTCTGGCTTTATCTCTACGTCCTCGTACTGTTCCTCGAGAGCATCCACCTCGACTCCCTCGACGCTTTCGGCTCCGGTTCCCTCAACGTCCTCGTTCTGATAGGGCATCATGTCCACCACATGGTCATCCTCAATGTGCGCCCGCAGACGCGCCTCGCTCAAGAAGATGTGATCGCAGAACTCGCAGGCGAATCGCTCGTTCTTGTGCTGCGCCATGTGACCCTCGACGTCTTCGGAAAAGTCGATACTCTCGCGGCACAGTGGACACTTTAGAGTATCCTGGGCATGGGTCAGCGAGTGCTCCAGCAGAAGGTCATAGCTGGTAAAAGTGTCCTTGCACTCGCTGCACACAAACGAGGCTTCGGCGGCGCCCTGCTTGTGCATTCGTAGATGCCGTGACAGATGATGCGACAGAATGTACGACTTGGAACAGTACTTGCATGGATAAGCCCGCTTGCCGGCGTGGGCAACCAAGTGACGAGCCAACTTGCTGGAAGTGGGGAATGAGCGGTTGCAGTGCTGGCAGGGGAAGGGCAGATTGGTCTGGTGGATCACCTGAAAGAGAAGGGGTTTAGGTCTCATTTGGTATCTAATTTACATCCTCCACTTACCTCATGTCGCTCCAATCCCTGCTTGAAGGCAAACGATTTGCTGCAAACGCCGCAATGGAAGGGCCGCTTCTTTGTATGACGCTCCGCGTGCGTCTCCATCTCCTGGCGCGAGATGAACGGCTTCTCGCAGAAAACGCATATGAACTTGGGAATGTCCGTGTGCGTCCGTTCGTGACGATGGAGCAGGGCCTTTCGAGAGAAGGCCTTGGAACAGACGGTGCACTTGAAAGGCCGCTCGCCGGTGTGGACGAAGATGTGCTTCTGGAGATCGTACTTGCTGAAGAAGCTCCGCTCGCAATCCGAGCACTGGAAGCTGCGCTCGCGCTTGTGGTTAACCATATGAATGTCGAGCAACTGCTGCAGCGGAAAGGATCGGTCGCAATCGGGACACGGAAACACGTTGGTGGCCACCTTTTCTGCGTTCTTAATCAAATCATCCGGCGAGACAATCTTCCCGGGCTCCAGAATCTCTGTCACAATGGCCACGTTACCGCTCTCGTCACGCTGAACCTGGGGCGTGGCGATGCGAGGCTCTATGGAAGCAGCGGGTCCCTTGTTCAGGATTCGAATCGAAGACTTGTTCAGAAGCTTGGGTTTGCTTGGCGAGTTTTTTACCGGCAGCTCCTCAATATCGTCTTTCAGCTCATTGGCCATGTCCTCCAGCATACTGTGCACATCGTCCATTGTCAAGTCCTGGTTGTTCTCCACTTTCAGTTCATAGGCCTGGGCTTTGCGTCCGATTGAGGCTCCTGCAGCGGCATTTTTGTTCAGCAAACTTGTCTCCAGCACCTGGACATTCTCGATTATGGCCTTGTTTGATTTGGCCAGGGTATTCAACAGCTTCTTCGGCTTCGTTTCGGATGAGCTCACTGGCAACGAGGTGACCTTCGTGGAAGGCACGGCCTGATTCGCTATCATGGGAGCCCGCGGTTTCTCCAGCGGCGCGGGCCAGGTTCCTGTCAAGGGATATTGACGGATGAGCGTCTCAGCCCGCTTGCACATCTGTTTGAAGCGGTAGCAGTGCTCGAAGAGGAGACGGCACTCCAGGCAGATATATGCAGGCATTCCGTCACCATCGTATACCTGTGGATAAAGATAACAAATTTAATCTTACTAAAAGAAAAATACAAATTAAATATTTTCCCTATTTATTTATAATTGTAATCTTTAATTTAATTTCCGTTACGCTACGTAAGGATATATTTTTGAGTATTTAACGTAGTTTTATTACGTTCTGATTCAAAACCAGTGTGACCAGCTACATGGAGAAAAAATCTACTGTTTTCCCCGTCCAAATTTAGCATTTAAAACTAACAACGTGGCAGGCACACTAATAGTATCTCTTGGCGGCAAGTGCATACACACCACTACAGATGCAGTTTGTTTTCGTGAGCACGCTTAACCTCCGTTAATTTGATTGATTAAACACGGCGGCGCCATAAAAGGACATTTAAACATTTGTTAGTTCGACAAGAGCTGGAAAAACAGCTGTGCTGTGAAAGTTTAGCAAACATTTCGGTGAAAGAACCAGAACTTCCAACTACAACCAAATGCAAGAAGGGCGCAACAACTGAAAGGCGAAGGAGAATCACAAGAAGAGCCAGAAAAGAAGGCAGAGCCGAACAAAAGGCAAGCGGCGGGCGCACAAGGAGGACTACAAAAAATCAAAACAAGAGGAGAGACGGGACACAAAATGACGGACGAGTGCATAACCAGAAACTACAATGTTCTCAGCTTAAACGGGGCGGGAAATAGGAGCAGCGGCGTTATAGCTGATAGTATCGATGCCAAGGGCTGTACGGCGGAGCCGCTTGTTGTTGCTGGTGTTGGTGGTGGTGCAACTGCAGCGAGGTAAGTGTCCACTCTCTCTCCGGCTCTCTTTTTCTCTCTCTTTGCTTTTGTTTGTGTGCCTGTCTGCCTGTGTTATCAGTGTTGTTGTTTTTGTTTCGACGCTGGAATGGAGTTTTGGTTGGAAAATCCAGTTTCTAAAACGCATTTAAAGGATGTCGGGGAAAACCCATATTTTTTCGTGAAATTCCTTATCGAGCTATTCATGACTTCCAAAAATAATTATCTTATCAGCAGCAGTACATTATTATTTCCTATTTTGCAATCATTTATTGATCATCAAAGGGGATCTAATTTCCTTCGATAAATACAAAAGGTTAATAATTGTTTTATAATCTTAATTATGTCGGTAAATTTATATTTTTTCTTGAAGTTCTTTATTGAGCTATGCATATGCCTTCCAAAAAGAATTATCTAATCAGCAGGAGCACTTCAATAATATTTTTTTTTAATTTGGGATCATTTATTAATCATCTAAATACCAAAGCTAAATAATTGTTTTATAATCTTAATTTCTGTTTACTGTAAACCATTCATGCATTCACTGTCTTGGGAGCATTCACGACCCACTTTCTTATCTGTGAACTTCTTTACCCAAAGATATTCGTGTTTCGGATATTTATTTTAATAAAATGTATTGCAATAACGAATTTTATTTTGTTCCCTTGATTCTTTTGATGTAATATTAGTTTAATTATAAGCTCTGAGGTTCCTTTCACCGAAAACCTTATAAAACCGAAGATGTTAAGACTGGCAACTGTTCAGAACCTATAAAGTTCCTTTTGATTGCTCATATAGCCCTATCAAGCTCTTAAAGCCTGCCTTAGTCATAGAAAACAATCAAAAATACGATTTATTTAATTGTTGCAATCGAAAAAAAGCCTGGTGAGCCTTTTCTTATCGTGAAAACTATTCTTTTGTTTGATTTTGCTTATGCAAAAGCCCACAAAATCGGCAATTAATCATAGCTAATTTTTACCAATGGCCTTATCTTATCTTATCGCTCCGACTAAATGGCTAGGAACTCAAATTTCTATTCACCCCTCTCATCCTCTCTCCGCAGCGCCGCCGCTGTCCTGCCGACCAACAAGTTTGTGGCCCGGATGCCCGTCGAGCGATATGCCAGCGAATACAACATGAATCACAAGAACCGCGGCCTGGCCCTCATCTTCAACCATGAATTCTTTGACATACCCTCCCTCAAGGCTCGCACCGGCACTAATGTGGATGCCCAGGAGCTAAGCAAGGCCTTCGAGGGCCTGGGATTTAAGGTGGCCGTGCATAAGGACTGCAAGTTGCGCGATATCCTCAAGCAGGTCGAGAAGGCTGCCATGCAGGATCACACGGACAACGACTGCCTGGCTGTGGCCATACTGTCGCACGGCGAACACGGCTATCTGTACGCCAAGGATGTGCAGTACAAGCTGGATAATATCTGGCACTATTTCACCGCCGCCTTCTGCCCCACGCTGGCGGGCAAGCCGAAGCTGTTCTTCATCCAGGCCTGCCAGGGCGACCGCTTGGACGGCGGCATGATGCTGCAGAAGTGCACGACTGAAACGGACGGCGAGTCCTCCATGAGCTATAAGATACCCATACACGCTGACTTTCTCTTCTCCTACTCCACGATTCCAGGTAAGGAAACAGAGCAGGAAATTTGTAGATAAGCTCTTTCAACAGTTTCTGTATAATTTTCAGGCTACTACTCCTGGCGCAACATCAACAACGGCTCCTGGTACATGCAGTCGCTGATCCAAGAGCTAAACACCAATGGCAAAAAGTACGACTTGCTCACCCTGCTCACATTCGTCAACCAGCGTGTGGCTATAGACTTTGAGTCGAACGTGCCCGCCTCCCCGATGATGGATCGTCAGAAGCAAATACCATGCCTCACTTCCATGCTGACGCGCATTTTGCGCTTCAGCGACAAGCCCAACGGCAATAAGGCCGGCTAAACGGACGATCTCTCGGTTCTACCTCAGGTTGAGCGCTCACTCAATGCCCCCGCAATCATCATTTGGATTCCAATTCACTTAAAGTTTAGTTTTTAGACAATTGCAATTATCCCGAAGGATATGCCCAGCTTCATGACCAACATTTCTTCCATTTATCATTCCCCCATCACCCCAATCCAGGCCTTATCGTTGACGAAATTCGCTTTCCCACTCAAATGTACGACTTGCCCTAATTATAAGAAACACTTGCCAATCGGCAAACCCACAAATTTTAGAGATAAGAGATATATTGAAGATTTATACAAACAAAAGCAATCATATATTATATATATTTGATATGAACACGAATAAAAATGAAATATGAATAAAAGTATACATTTTTAATGTAAATGTGTTAGTTTTCTTGTTTACATTATTTATTTACTTTTTTCCCGCCAAAAAGATTATAGAAAAAAAAACCAAAACAGCTGACGAATTGCCTGCCCCGAACAGCTGACTCGAAAAATGTGTGTGAGTGTGTGTGCGTGCCTAGGGTACAGTTGTCACGGCGATTGATTGAAATGGTTCGTCACACGTTTTCCCTCGTGGGAAACTCCGCCGGAAAACTGACTCACAAGGACACGACTAGGGAGGGATCTTTCAGTAGGGTTCCCATGTGAAACGGGGAAGCACAGCCAAGATTAACTTAGCCGAGACGCCAACGCACAGTGGGTTCGAAAACCTAAGAGGAGGCCGCTACCTGGGCTCTTCGACTTAGCCAAGTTCTGTGCGGGCAGCGGGTGGTGTTTGTTTTTTAGTGCAAATTAGAACCGCTTACCTCGATCGCCGTTATAGCCATTATCTGCAGGGGCAGGTTGGCGCTTGTTTTGATGCGCGTGTTTTCCACGAAAATCGAGGCCAGCTTCTGCTCCGACAGGCAGAAGCGGCAGACCTTCTTCATGCCCAGCGACGCCTCGCGAGCCGCTGCACTTTGCGCCATCTCAACACTTGCAATAAGACTGATGGTTAATTAATAACTAATTTGTAATTACTGCAAACACACGGGTGTATGGTTTAGAAACAAGAGCAGAGAAAACAATCTAATTCGGCGTCTTTTCTTTTCACGAACCTAGCCCGCGTTGCCGGACTGCAGGGGCAAGTGCCGGGAGTTGCCAGACTTGCGACTTAAAATTATCGATAGTTCTTATCAACTGCTTGCACTGCTTTGATTTGCTTAAAAATAATTTTATTAAGGCTTTTATCTGGAAAACTATTCGTCCGAGTCTCTTAACCGTGCCTGCGTCTGTTCGCCAATATCGTAAATGACGGTCTGCTGGAGCAACTCGTGGGCCTCGTACTTGAGGGACTCCTCGTACGCATACTGAATGCTGGTGTCGTAGATCATTAATTTGCACTTGGCCAGTGCCAGGATGGAGTTTCTCAGCCGAGCAATCACTTCGCGTTCGCTCCGTGGCACGTGCTCGTTTAGGTTCTGCGCGAATCCTCCTTCGCCACCCTCCTGATCTTCACCCTTGGTGGGCGCTATCCAGATGTAGCCATTGTTGCCGAGGATCACGGAGGCTCCGCATGGCAGGTTGTGGAAGTGCATCTTGCGGCGTTTGACGAGGGCGGGGAAGACCTTGACCAGGATGCCCTGTGAGAGTTTTCCATACTTTAAACTGCGCGTGTAGAGGGAAAGGGTGCCCTCTTCGAAGACATTCTGTATAGGAAAAACAGTATTATTCACAGATTAACCGGAAAGGGGGGAGTGTGAAATGAACCTGCACTTCCGCCGAGATGAGATCTCCCTCATCCAGATAGCGCCTCATCATTTGCTCGTCCTCAGCCGATCGCCGCCTCAGCTCGCCGCCGGGCAGATTCACCGACGACAGCAGAAGTATGGAATCCAGCCGGGAATTGGTGTCCACGCGCCAGCGCTTCTGTCCAACTTCGATAACCCGGGCCACCACCACATCTCCGATCTCACCCACATAGCGACTCTTGAGCGGGCGCACTGAAATCAGCTTGTTGACCTTCTCGATCACTCCGGCCACCGAGGCCTTGATGTCCTCGTCCTCCACAAAGGTGCCGTGGCCGCGCATGAAACCCGCTTCCGGCATTAGCACCTCGCCGGGCGTGTAGACGCGTGGCAGTTGCCCCGGATGGGCGGCCAGGTCCCGCCAGTCCACCCGATCCAGGGCCAACTCTATCGTAGCATTTGTGGACATTTTAGTGGGTTGAATTAAGGAAAAACTAATAGTTTAATTCAATTTAAAAAAGGTAAACGAGAAACAGCTGGCGCAACACGCGCGACGGTGAATATTAGTGTGCCCGCCGGATTTTCTGTTTATAAATTACAATATTCAAAATTCCACAGGAGCTGGGCACACTTAAAGCCCGAGATGGCTCGATGCTCGCTGTCTAGCGTTGCCAGACGTATTTCTTTGGATCAGCTGTTATCTGTTGTGGGCAGTTGTTGTTGTTGCTGTGTGAAAAATTGCGAAGTAATGAAAAACTGAGAAAACCACAAGGAAAATGGACCAGCCCGATGACCATTTCCGCTATATACACAGCTCCTCGCTCCACGAACGCGTCCAGATCAAGGTGTAAGTTTTTCCAAGGCCAGAAATACCCTGGAAAAGTGTCCTACAGTCTCTTTGTACCTTCCAGTGGCACTCTCGAGGGGAAGAAACGCCAGCCGGACTATGAAAAGCTCCTGGATGACCCCATCCTGCGCTTCTCGGGCCTGTACTCCGAGGAGCATCCCTCGTTTCAGGTGCGCCTGCAGGTATTTAATCAGGGCAGGCCCTACTGCCTGCCCGTGACCAGCTCGTACAAGTCCTTTGGCAAGCGTTGGAGCTGGAACGAGTGGGTGTCGCTGCCGTTGCAGTTCTCCGACTTGCCGCGCAGTGCCATGCTTGTTCTGACCATTTTGGACTGCTCGGGCGCTGGCCAAACGACTGTGATCGGTGGCACCTCAATTTCCGTGTTCGGCAAGGATGGCATGTTTCGCCAGGGCATGTACGATCTGCGGGTCTGGCTGGGTGTCGAGGGCGATGGCAGCTTTCCCAGTCGAACGCCTGGCAAAGGCAAGGAGTCCTCCAAGTCCCAGATGCAGCGCCTGGGAAAGCTGGCCAAAAAGCATCGCAACGGACAGGTGCAAAAGGTGGACTGGCTGGACAGGCTGACGTTCCGAGAGATTGAGGTGATCAACGAGCGGGAGAAGCGCATGTCTGACTATATGTTTCTTATGATTGAGTTTCCCGCAATCGTTGTGGACGATACCTACAATGTGAGTCCATCTAGGCAGTCTGTGGGATGTGGAAGAGCTCTCAATCTATGCTTTGTTCTCCACAGTATGCAGTGGTCTACTTCGAAGCGGAAGGCGATGTCAAATACAAGCTGCCAGCGAAGCCCAAGTTGGTGTCCGTGCCGGATTCGGAGATTCAAATGGTAAGGGGTATCTCAAGAGCCAACTTCCAGCTGAATCTGGAACTAAAACCCATTATTTTTTTTAGGAAAACCTGGTGGAGAGAAAGCACCATCGCCTGGCCCGTTCGGAACGTTCTGGGATCTCGGACAGGGATGCCAAGCCCACAGCCAGGTAGAAGTTAATCTCTTCTTGTACAACTTCCTCACTGACACCTCTCTTTTCCCACAGCATTCGGGACCAGCTCCATACCATTGTGTACAGATATCCCCCAACCTATGTGCTGAGCAGCGAGGAGCAGGATCTGGTGTGGAAGTTCCGCTTCTATCTCTCCTCGCACAAAAAGGCTTTGACCAAGTTCCTCAAGTGCATCAACTGGAAACTGGAGGATGAGGTTACCCAGGCGCTCTGGATGCTGGCCAACTGGGCGCCCATGGATGTGGAGGATGCCCTGGAGCTGCTGAGTCCCACATTTACGCATCCCCAAGTGCGAAAGTATGCAGTTAGCCGCCTGGCTCAAGCTCCCGACGAGGATCTCCTGTTGTACCTGCTCCAACTGGTGCAGGCTCTCAAGTACGAGGACCCACGGCACATTGTCCACCTGCATGGTTGCATATTTCCCGAACGCGATGTGGTGCGATCTATTTTAGATGACAATGGCTCGCTGTTGGACCAGAGCAGCCTCTCGGATCTGAGTGCCGCCAGCAGTGGACTCCATGCCTCCGTTATTCCAGCGAATCAGAGAGCGGCTAGTGTCTTGGCTGCCATCAAGAGTGACAAGTCAGTGAGTCCAGGCTCAACGGGCGGCCAGGGATCTTCGGCAGCGCCGGGACCCTCGACTCCGGCCACGCCTGGCGGCAGTTCCCTGCCCTGTGACTCCAATTCCAATGCCTTGATGCTGGCCGAGGGCATCAGCTTTGGCAGTGTTCCGGCCAATCTCTGCACATTCCTCATTCAGCGCGCCTGCACGAATGCCACGCTGGCCAACTACTTCTACTGGTACCTGTCCATCGAGGTGGAGGAGGTGGAATCGGTGAGGAAGCAGGATGAACGGGCACACGACATGTATGCCATGGTGCTCAAGATGTTCCTCAAGGTCTTGGAGAATGGTGAGTAAAGGAAAGGGAGAAACTTTTAAATAGAAATCTTATTCGTTTCATTCTTCTTTCTAGGAAACTTTAATCTTCGCGGCATCTTCTACAATCTGCGCAAGCAACGTCGCTTTATAGATGAGCTGGTCAAGCTGGTTAAGCTGGTGGCCAAGGAGCCGGGCAATCGCAATAAGAAGACGGAGAAGTTCCAGAAGCTGCTGGCCGAGCAGGACATGTTCAAGGTGAACTTTACAAACTTTGAGCCTATACCTTTTCCCCTGGATCCGGAAATATACATCACCAAGATTGTTCCCATGCGCACGTCGCTCTTTAAGAGCGCCCTAATGCCAGCCAAGTGAGTTGTTTCATTAAATATTTTGAAAATCTCTTTTTAATCTGTATTTCTCGAATTTGCTTAGACTCACCTTTGTCACATCAATCGCTCAGCACGAGTATGCGGCCATTTTCAAGCACGGCGACGATCTGCGTCAGGATCAGCTCATTCTTCAGATGATCACGCTGATGGACAAGCTGCTGCGACGCGAGAACCTCGATCTGAAGCTGACTCCCTACAAGGTGCTGGCCACCAGCTCTAAGCATGGTTTCCTGCAGTATGTAGACTCGTGCACAGTGGCCGAGGTCCTGGCACGCGAGGGCAATATCCACAATTTCTTCCGCAAGCATCATCCGTGCGATAATGGACCTTATGGCATATCGGCGGAGGTCATGGACACTTATATCAAGAGCTGTGCCGGCTACTGTGTGATTACCTACTTACTGGGTGAGTCTGTGGCCTTTTCTAAAGTTGGTTTTCCCTATTTAATACTGGTTTTGCAGGCGTGGGCGATCGTCACCTGGACAATCTACTGCTGACCACCAATGGCAAGCTCTTCCACATCGATTTCGGTTATATATTGGGGCGTGATCCCAAACCCATGCCGCCGCCCATGAAGCTTAGCAAGGAAATGGTGGAGGCAATGGGTGGCATTAGCTCTGAGCATCATCATGAGTTCCGGAAGCAATGCTACACGGCTTACCTGCATCTGCGACGGCATGCCAATGTGATGCTCAATTTATTCTCCCTGATGGTGGATGCCACCGTGCCGGATATCGCATTGGAGCCGGATAAGGCGGTCAAGAAGGTGGAGGAGAATCTGCAGCTGGGATTGACGGATGAGGAGGCTGTCCAGCACTTGCAGAGCCTGCTGGATGTGAGCATAACAGCGGTTATGCCGGCGCTAGTGGAGCAGATCCATCGTTTCACCCAATACTGGCGGAAGTAATTATGATTTAGGTGTAGCCCTCCCCTTAGCCGTAGTAGCCTGTGACTTTCAAGCCTGTAGTACGCAATTCAAATGTATCTCTGTATAAGCTTGGACTCGCAGTAGTTTCCATTAATTCAAGAGAGAAACATGCAGGTCCGTTCCAAACGGCCCGTGTGGTTCCTGTTCAAGTTGATGGAGGTTATCCTCAGCTTGTTCTGCTGCCTCGTCCACTGGCACTGCAAGAATCATAACGGTGTGCCGCACATCTTTCTGCTGTGTGGCACCTACGGAGGCTCCGTAATTGTTGGACTTTTGGCAATAATTGGTTCCTTTTATGCCGAGAAACCGAAGATGAAATATGAAGGAGCACACGCGGGAATTCTGGGTTCCTTTCACCTAATCACCGTGTTCGGCCAAATGCACATGAACACCTTGAAGCAGTTCCACAACCAGAAATTTGTTGGCTTCTACAGCTGCAGCCGGGACAATTCGTTGGTGGCCTTGTATGCCTCCGCCATCTACTTTCTACACCTCAACTTTGCCCTGGACCTGATGTTGTCGCACCAACCCAATATGAGGAGGCATCCGGACAGGGGCAAGCGTCCGCTCCGCCTCTTTTTCATCAGTCCGGGCGTCGAGGAATATGTGAGCCGTTTCGGGTGGTTTCAGCACTTGACCAATCAGTTGATGACCAGTGCCCACACCTCGGAGCATTCCAACAGAAACCGAAATGTGTCCTATGACTCGGAATCGGAAGACGAGCAGCGAGTGTCCATACCCCAAGCGCCGATAGAGACCAGAACTTCGGCTGTTTTCCGAAGGTCGTCCGAGCTAAAAGAGCCTTGAATGCAACAAGTTTTCGCACAAATTATTGTTTAGTTAATTTCGATTGTAAAAAATATGTTTTTCGCATTTAAATATTGAAAATATAACGACTCACTACCTTCCAGTAATATTCAAATTTCAGCGGCTTATCCAACGCAGCCCTGGTCCGCCATCAGCTGTTAGGCTGACAAACAACCCTGCCTCTGGGTGCCCGCGCACTTTGACAGCTGTTCGTTTACGGTTATTCGAGAAGTCAGTGTTGTTTTTTTTTATGTTTGCTGCAATTGCTACAATTCTGTGATAAATTTAGCCATAAATTCAAGCTCTCCCTGTGGAAACCAAAGGAAAACCAACTACCAACTTCAATGGCAATGGCGCTGGCAAACAGTGGTGCGGTAAGTCCTGGGGGTAGCGTCCATTTCCCCATTGTTCGGATGCATTGCTGGAAATTCTCGTCTGCAAACTTTTCTGATTTTCATAGTTCAATGCGTGGTGGAGAGAAACTTCTGCCTCATTCTGTGTGTGTGCTTGCCTCTGTGGTTTTAGTTAGTGGCAGGTATTTCGAACCTAAAACTTTTGCTAAAAGTTAGTCTAGCAGGGGCCACTAAAGTTGCCGGCAGACGCAGCACCACCGCCACCGCAATGTAAGCACACACACACACGCACGCAGAGACACCCGCAGCCACAGGCGCATAAACACTTAGTCCCAGGCGGCCAACTAAGTTTTAGTCGTGCCCAAAAAACTCATATGCCACAGTGGAAACTTGTTAACAGGAACTTAAAGTGGGGGCTTTAGAATTCTCAATTCCCATTCTTACAGTGAAGCTTCCAATTAGAAGTGTGGGGCCTTAAACTGTAATTCATAATTGCAGACTCTCTCTTTGCTAAGAGAGCCGCTGCAATGAGTAAGAGAGCGGAGTGAGTGAGTCACCCGAACTGCACTCAACTTGGCCTTTTGTTATTGTCTGCGGTTTGGTGGCTGCAAGCCAGAGACCAAGCACTCCCCCTCCCCCCACCGCCCACTCAGCTCTCCACTCCCCCTCTTGAGCCACTCCCTCCTCGTCGTCCTTTTGGCTTAAAAGCAGCACGTGTTCATTTTCGTGCAAAGTCACTTGGAATGCCAAGTTGAAGTTATGTGTGCGCCTTTTTTTTGTGCATTTTGCTTTTTTCTGCAGACAGTATCTATGTATGTATGTCTGTGGGTGGGTGGGTGTGCGGAAAAGCGTGTGTGCATCTGAAAGATACTACATTTTCTAGATCACAGCATGTTTGGTTTAGTTGGCAGCTAAATTTCACTACGTGCAGTTTGCGGTGGGTGTTAAAAGTTTTAGTTTCGCAAAGATCGAGGGAATGCCAACTATGTTCGGCAATAACAAATCCGCCGGCCGCTGATAGCGATAAAACATCAAGTGAATAAGATTAATTGTTATATGACGATGAGTAAATTATGAATGTGCATTATCTAGTATAACTACACAGATAACTGTCTTTTGAGATGAGAGAGCGAAAGGCTTACGGGCTTTAGAGGCAATGAATCACATATTAGGTGCTTAGTTTATAGTTTATTATTTCTTGGAAACAAATTTTTAAATTAATATCTGATTCATATTTGACTTTCAGGTATTTTTAGAAAAATTGTATATGCTCTACAGCATTTTAAATGTATGTTATAATTGGAATTTATTAAGAATCTATTTTTAAAGAATTTTTGGATCAGTTCATACTATAACAAATATTCTTCATTTAATAGTTGCTTAATTTTCGAGTACATATTAAATAAAGCATTCGAAATACTTTGAAAAATATCCTATAAAAAATAATTGAATTACCTCTCGTTGTAAGGATAAGATATACAAAGTATACACAAGAATAATAATATAGAATGTCTTGAAAGTTTCGAAAGTTCTTCTTAAATTTAACCCCAATTAATATAAGTAACATCCCGTAAAAAAGCTTCACTTTATTCAGAACCCATCTAACTTCATAATAAGTTCCTAACCCCTTCAATAATAATTTAGTTATTTATCATAATATTGCAAAATTATCAATAGAACTGACATGTCCAAAGAGAAACCCCTCCCAAAAAACGTATTCCAATTTCTCAAAGTAGTGTAAGCTGATAGTAATTCGAGCTAAAGAAGCTATAGAAGCTAGCACGTTCCATTAATTAGTAATCGCTCTCCGGGTCTGGGCCTTACCCCTCCCCTCTCGTTCAGTTCTGGGAACCCTATGCTAGTTTGGCTATAATTTCACAATCAACTCATGGGTGCGACTGACTGTAATTGAAGTCTTGGCTCTCTGACTGACTTCCTATATATACGAATGTGTGTGCAGAGTCGGTCGGTTTTAACTGGAACTTTTGGGTTGTCGTCGAGTCGTTCTGTCTCCCCCATTGGGCGAACCTAACTCCCGAAGCGAAGGTTCCCATAGTTTTTCCTATGCCAGCCCCCTTACTTCCCGCTTTTAAGCCCCAAAAAAAAGCGCTGTGTACGTGCCGCTAGTGCAGCTTAGCTCCATAGATTGTCCGTCTGTCCGTCCGTTCGTCTGTCTGTCCGTCCGGTGGTAATCAGTTTACGCTGACGTCGTTTGCTTACCACTTTCCTCTCTTAAGCCCGTCCCCAGTCCCGTTTTACCCTCTACGCCACTGACCCTGCAACTAAACTAAACAGTTGGGGGCAATATAATAGATTATAATATATTTTAAACCTAAAATTAAAAGTTAAAATATGTAATTGAATGATAATTTTTTAGAATATTAAAATTGTAGTATTATTAGAACCAAATCATGATTAAAACTTAACATTCTATAACTATTTTCAATCCGTTCATCTCAAGATATTAAATCAGATCAAAACAAAGCTCAGAATATATAATATTTCTCAAATTTACAGTGTCATCGCATATGACCTATTTTGTTGACCTCATCTGTGGATTAGTATGCACATTCATATTCAAATCCAAGTGCAAGTCGTGTAGCTACATGCGAAACTCTATGTAAACCGAAATGGTTTTCATTTATTTATTTTTTGTTTTCTTTTTTTTTTTTTTGTATTTTTTCACTTCTATTTTGCTGCTGTTCGGTTTTCATGAACCGATACTAACACGAGTGCTACTATTTCAGTTGGTTACTAAACATTTAGTGCCTCCCCGGTACCCTCCCCCCTCTCTCTCTCCCTTTCCCGAAAAATCGAGGGAAGCTGACTAAGCGAACGGGCAGCTAGAAACGGCAGCAGCGGATGAAATGTCGCGCTATATTAACCATATTGCTACCCGGGAGCCAGCAAAAGGGGCTTTGCTTTGGCTTTTGCATACTCTCTGCTGCCCATGCTCCATGCCACTTGGTTAGAGGGGGCTGAGGGCCCCTTATCCTCCCTCCCCACCCCCCCGCACACACCGCCCTTGGCCCGAAGCTGTCGCCTGGCAGTTGGCTGCAGTTGCTCCATTTGTTTTTGTTTGTGTATTGGATGGCCAGCGAGCGTTCAAGTACAGTGGAGTCTCCCTCAGTTCCTTAATAGGATTTTTGCTAAAATTCTCAACTTTAAAATTTATTAAGCAAACATTATATTTTTAATGACTTGTATTTTTTGCCGAATAACAACTGAAAAGCCTTTTAAATATTTAATAAATATTTTTTTGACAGAAGTAAGAAAACGAGGCGACGTTACATGCCAAAGGACAACCCCTATATTTACAGGAGAAAATAGAATTTCAGATCAAAGAAATCATAATTATTTATTCTTTATCTGAAAATATTTATTATATTAGAGGGATGAAAATATCCAATAATTAAATGACCCAAATATAAAGGCAATTCTATAATTAAAGAAAATGTTAACCCATTAAAACTAAATTTAATTTGTAATTTAATTTAATAATTTTCAAGTTGCAATTGAGGAACGTTTATATTCACATTAGCCAGTGCCCACTTTCCTATTTGTATGTGTTTGAGTGTGGCGCTGCATTTGTCATTGTTGTTGTTGTTGTTGACGTCCACAACGTGATAAAAACTTTAAACATTGAATTGTGATACTTCGTCACTTGGTTGTAAATTGAAATAAGACTACCTTCCGCCCCCTTTTGGCTCAACCCCTCTCCCACGAAGCCTTCTTGCCTTCTCCTCCTTTGACCGTTAAGCGAAACGCGAGCGAAAGCAAAAACAAAATAGATGGGGGAAAAACCAAATAAAAACAAAAATTCTCTTGCAATTGTCAGCAAATTTTCTTCAAATGCGAGAACAAACAACAATAAGAACAACAAGTATTGCAAGGCAAAGAATAAAAACAAAAGGAAAAAGGAGAAGTGCATCTAGATGGGGGCGGGCGGAGAAGGAGGTGGAGCAGGCGAAGCTGATAAAAAGGAGAAGCAAGAGGCAGAGTAAGGAAGGAGCTGCTGGAACTGAGACATTTGTTTAGTTAAGTTTCAGTTTTTGTAAGTTTTATGATTTAAATGCAAACACACACACTTCCACACACATCTGTGCACATTTGTTTATATGTATTGGTAGATGCATGTGCATACTCATTATTTATGCATGTGGGAAGCTTTTCGCCCGTTTCCATATATTCCATTCCTCGATTCCCCGATTCTGATTCCACTTCCAATTCCAGTGCAGTTTCTGACGCCTTCGGTTTGGCGCTCCTCTCCGTTTTTCTAGATATTTTTCTATATATTTTTTGTGGTTTTAGTTGTTCGCCTTTTCTTATTTGTTGTGTTTTTAAATTTCTTATTTGTTTTGCCAGTTTTTTTTTGCGCGAATTCTGTGCAAATTAAATAAATAATAAACGTGACCGCAATTTTGATTGAATAAAAATCTCATAAATAAATTAAACAAAAGAAAGCCAAAAAAAGTACTTAACAAATTATAAGCAAAGTGAAGATTTTGCATATAAATTAATTGCATAAATATATGTATCTGTTTTTATGGTGAGTTTATTATTAGTAAGTTTTAATTAATGTTAAAAATCGTGAGCTGAATTTGTATTAACAAATTAGATTTTTGAAGTTAAATAGGGGAAATGGCAAGTAAATTAATATATTTAAAATTAAAACAAAAAAAATGATATATGATCATTTAAATTAATTTTAATAATTTTTGTGTTGCTGGTCAGGAATCCTAAAATAGTTTAATTACCATTAAAGATCCTACATTTTTTTTTTGAGGCTATGGGAAAACCTGACGTATTAGGATAGGTCTGAAGACTACTTGTGAAAAGCAACACAAAATCCTTAAAAATTAAAGGTATTAGTAAAATATATCTTTTAAATAAAAATATATCAACAAGTTTTTTAAATTTAATTATAAAATGTGTATAAACATAAGAAAAGAAGCTAGTAATGAATAAACCAAAGCTTTATAGTAATGAATTTGGTAAAGTTGAATTATATTGAGGTTAAATTATGAATAAATCTATGCTTTCTCTCATATTAAATAATAATGATTAATAATCATAATATTATTAAAATTAAAAGCAGGCATGAATTTAAAACAAATGAATACCAACAATGTATAGTCTCAAAACCATAATCATTATCAAATACTCAAAACCCGAAAACGCTGAAATCAAATCAGTTGCAAAATGTGCTTTTATGATGGCTAAAAATTGCCGTTAGCCGAGTGCTAAGTTTATGGCTCTTGAGTCACAGAGTCGCACACACATACTGAGAATACAGGTAATGTTAGCGCACTCTGCTTACCTTTGGCTCAATTATCTGATAAAGAAAGCCAAGCCACAAGAGCCAGGAGGAGGGGGGGTCTCTCAGGCGTTATCCGCGGTTTGTTGACCTCTCTTACCAACTGATAACGATTTTCTTTCTCAGTTCCCGGTTTGTGTGCCCCGTTCGTTAGTTTGCAAAAAAAAAAAAAATAAATAAACTTAACTTGCACGAAGATCATGCCAATATAATGGCAAAGCTAGGCAGGAAGGAAAGTCAGCCGAGAAGTATTTAGCTTTATGGCCCAGAAGAAGTGGCTACTATGACTATATGGTAATTAGGGGGCTAATAAGTAAAACCCGCACGTAGCCCAAATAAAAATGGTAACACAGAATACTGGTTTAAAAAAAATCGAATAAGCCTGCCACGATTGGTGACAGCCAGAGACAAGAGTCCAAGCCACAGTCAAGGGCAGTGGATCTATGGGGTTAATTACCTGGCATTGTTAATCCCAGACCTATCTCCCCTTAGTTTGCTTTTTATTTTGTTCAAATTCTCCAACTTCTTGGCCAGTTCTCGCTCCATAATAAATTCAATTATTGTCACTCGAGTGCGTTAAGTATGCGGCAAAGGTATGTCTGTCCGGTCTGGCTACATCTATCCATGTATCTGTATCTGCGAGCTACATTCGGTTTCGGTAAAACGTGCCAAGCCACAGCCACAGCCATAGCCACAGCCACAAAAATCTAACGCAAAACAAGTCAAGACAAATAATGGAAAACCTAAAGCTTCTCTCTGCGTCACTTGAAATTAAAATGTTTGTGCAAAAATAACAACAAGATTACACAAAAATAAATGAATATAAAGAAACTAGTTTTTGGGGCGCAGTTTTCAAAGTGTGGCTTAGGAGAGACTTGACAGCTTTGGGCTAAAAAAAGGCAAGAGTGGTTTAAATATTAAAAAAAAAGGGATTGGTCAAATTTTTAACTTATTTTGTATAAATATATACCTCAATAATAATAAATAATAAAAAAATTAAATTATTAAATTTCACTTAAAAAAATCTGTTTGGTAAAATTATAAAATTTTAACTTAAACCTTGTTATAATTATGTTTTCTTAACAAAATAATTCCTGGTTGAATTCGTATGGGAATTTTAGGTGCTCTCTTTAATAGTTTTTTTTAAGTTTTTTAACCTTTTTTTAGTTTATTTTAACTCATAATATTTTTATTATAATATTCATTTAATAATTTAAAAAATATTGCTATATCCATGATTTAACCAAATAAAGAGGCATTATCTTTATATTTTTTGTTTTTTAAAAACATAACAATGATTTTTTGAGATTTTAAGTTTATTATTAAATTGTTTCAAATACATTATAACTTAATCATCTATAAAAAAATAGTTCCCGAGTAAGATTCTTGCTGCTATTACCTAAAATTTATTATTATTCATTTCCATGAAATAATCATGAGTGTTCAGAAAGATTTATTTATAATAAGTTAATTCGGCCCCCACCTTCGGCTACGTGATAATATTGCCATTCGTTGTCGACGGTATTAAAAAATGAATATATAAAAAAAATAATATATAAACAAATCAACAAAAAATTATATATATCCGTACACATCATACATACTATATGTTCTCCGATTTCCTCTGCGTCAGTTGAAACGCCATGATGAAATTTCGTATTCCGAATCTAATTTATTAATTTCGCTTAATGTTTTTTTTCGTTTTTTTTTTGGGAGAGTGGAGAGCGACGTCGTTGGTTTTTTGGGTTCTTTGGGGCTGGGCTCCGCCCTAATCTTTACACAAAGCTCTTTTTGTGCTGCCTTTCGTTTTAAACAATTGCTCAGTCCGTCTCGCTCTGTCGCTCACTCTCCGAGTTCTTATTTGTTGATTCTGTAAACATGTTTTCGCATTAATAATACATTTTTATACGCTAATTTAAATGTTGCTTACTTTTCACGCAACACAAACCAGTTAGTTGAGCAAATATATATATATATAGAAATACCAAATACCCGATATATATAGTATGGTGTGCTACACCCATACAGCAGCGCACATCTGGGTGGAGCCTAAAACTTTGATAATTTACTTAGTCTGGCTGGGTTTTTCTGTGTGAGTGTCGTGCTTTCTTATTCGTTATTTATGCATTTGTTAAACTTAGACGAGGGAATCATTCGATGGCGATTTAAGAGTTACTCCCCCCACTGGCACTTGGGGAGGGGGAAAAGTTATGCCAAACAATTGTTGAACTCGACAAAAGGGGTGGCCCGTCTTTGTGGGCAACAACGGCTATAACGATTATTCCGCCCACCATCAACGCCTCGACTCCTGCCTTGCCTCTAGAAGCCGTCCTTGTCGACGCATTAAATAAATGTTGCTGCACCCCGCCTCCGTATGCTCATGTTCTGTTAACTTTTTTGCCATCTTACCACTCCATAAGTTAACTCGACTAAACATAATTTGTGAGGTTTTTTTTATTTGCTGGATGTTTTAATATTTAAAGCCTAGACTTAATTTCCTTATCGATTTTTTAATACTTACTTGACTTTTGCTAGTTATTTATTTATTTATATTTATCCTGCTTTAATGTACAGAAATCGCTTGTAGCACCATAATAATAAGATGTGTAACGCCATCCGATTATGTTGTTTTATCCTCCGTTATGCAATTCGTATTTGGGAATATTTATGGGAAATCCAGTATCAAAGCCTTGAAATTTTAGGACATTTTTGCTATATATTAAGATATCTTATTTCCATATTTTTATTTAAAATTTGGGAACTTTCAGATTTTTCGTACAATTTTTTTTTTTTTTTTAATTTTTATTAACTGTTTCAGAGTTTCCATTGATAGTTTTATCCTAAGATTTAAATGTAGTTCCCTTAAACTTCCTGATCCTAGCTCTCGACTACTTGCAGTTCCGGTTCCTATCTTCCTCTATTCAAGTGGTATTATCTTGACATTTGGTATACCATTATGAGTGTTCTATAATTTCCATTAATTGAGCCCTTCGAACTACTTAAAGTACCCGCTAGCTCTCTTTGGCCCTACAAAAAAGGGTCGCCGTCTACTTAAGTTTATGACTGGACTCCGCCGATAGGGGATCGAAGTTCCAGAACCCGAAAAAAAAACGGTGTAACCCAAACCGAGGCTACGTTCCAGATACAATATGACAATGGAGCGGAACTCAAGCCCGTGCCTCGATTTGGGGCGGCATTGAGAGATGTGAGGCAGGGTGAGTTGAGTAGAGTGGTGGAGCTATTGAAATGCGACAATTTGTGAGCTCTCAAGTGGACGCGTCGGGACGGGACGACTTGAGCAATCCGCAATTGAGAGGAAGACATCCAACATATACTTCCACATAGCACTACATTACACCAATCAATCCGAATCGGAGCCAGCTGCCCTTTCGTCAGATTCAGATTCCGATTCGAGTAAACAAAAGCCATTAGCAAATGTTGTGTGTGTATCCGAAAGATACACGAACGACGACACTTGAGCTGGTGTAATCAAATCATAAATTCATATATACAAATGGCAGATAGATACGGGAAGTGTTCGTTCGTTCTATTCATTTCCATTAGAGATAGAGATATTCCTTCCCTTAGTAATTGGTACAAAAGTATCTTTGGGCTGCAACCACAGAAACTGTACTTTTATTATTAGGGGACAAAGCGCGTTGACGAAATCTCAAAAAACCAGCTGGAGGTTGCGAACGGAAACAAGTCCTTTTCATCTTTACTGATTCACTTTCCTGCTCACGGTCTGTCTCCTTGTGTTCATTCGGAGATTTATCAAACTATCTTTTGGGCATTTTGCATCCCTTTGGCACAGCGCATCGCATCCCTTTTTGCTTCCTGTTTTTCGCCTTCATCGCATCTCTAAGTGAACTTTATTTCCGCCTGTCCCCGTGGAGATTTTAACAATTGTCTATACTCTAACTTGAGGTGGGAGGTTCATTTTAGAAGTATTTTATGGTTAAAAAGGTTTAGGCAGTGACTAGAGGAGGATTTTATTTATGGTTTATTAAGGGAAATTTTAAGAAAATTATATTAACTAACTAAAGATATTCCTAATTTTCTAACATGTTAGGGTATTACCAACTTCGATCCATCTAGCACAGCAGTATGTACATATATCCCTCCTTATCCTCCTTCTCCCCCTTTTTCTCTCCCCTCTCATTTCCATTGTAATGGGTCCGAATTCAAAAAGTCGACAACGCGCATATTTTAAGAAATCATTTCTTGATTACGACGTTTGAAAACAATTTGTCTTTCACTCTTTCGCTTCAGTTCTCAGCTTTTGGTTATTCGGGTACTTGTCTTATATACAAACATACATATCCACATACAAACATACATATCTAAATACATATTTACACAAATACAGCTGCGTGCGGGGAGATATATTGTGTACTTAGCTCAAAGTTGTCTGACTTGTTGAGACTTTTTTATGCATTATTCTAGCGCCCATTTTGATTTCATTGTTGTTGCTGTTGCCTCGGCTATGTCTGTGTCTGTTGCTTTTTCATTGGCTTTCGTTAAGAAACACAAAAAAAAAAAAAAAGAAGGGAAATAGACATAAGAGGTTCTATAGAGATAAATTGATGTGGTTGCCTTTTCGTTGTTCGCTACTCGCTTTGCCTTTGACGTAAAAATGAATTTATAATTTGGGTTTATGTTTTCATTTGTGGGGGAAATTCTGGAATACTGAAAGAAATTGATATTGCCAGTTTGTTTTGATTTTTAAGTGGAGTGATATGGGGGTTCCTTTGGAGCTTTTAAAGTCCTTGAACAGGCTTTGTTCGAAAGCCTTTTACAATATTACAGATATTATTGAAATATTACTTTTTAAAGAGTGGAGCTTAGGAAAAGATTTAAGTCCTTATACAAAGACAAAATTACATTAATATGGATATCTTTTAAATTTTGTATTTATATCTTACAAAAATCTTTTTTTAAATCCTTTTGAAGAAAACTCCTTTGATTTTTAAAGCTTTGATTTTTAAAAATACCACAATACAATCTTTTGAATACAAAACTCTCAATAAATTTGATTTAACAGTTTTCTATTCCATATTTTAGGAATTAATTTTAAATCTAATTGGTTTTATTTGTAAACACCGACAAATTAAATTTTTTTATTAATTTCGTTATTTATTAACGATTTATAAAGTCATTTAGTATTTTCACAATCCTTTAAATATTAATAAAATCCCATAATACCTTTCGAAATATCCTTAAAAAGTACAGTTACCTTAATATTGGATACTCCTTTTATAGTTTTTATGTTTTATCAATGAATTTTAGTGAATTGGGTGTGAGAGAGAGACAGCGCTGGCCGCCGCCGTCACAACAAATGGCAACAACACCTGTTGAAGTCGCACTCGCACATGCACATGTCGCCAGGCAATTTCACACAGACACGCGCCGTCTCATCCCACACACACACATACACAATCCAAAAAAAGGACAGCAACATTTACTCACGTGCTGAGAAGCATTAAGAGAGTGGAAGAGGCAGAGAAGCGACTGTGAGTGCAAAAAAGAAAGCAACACGAACACATGCTGAGAGAGCGGGCCGCACTCCTCCTCCCCCACACTGCCACCGCATGATGATTCCCCCCCCTTCCTCTGCTGCTGTCTACCTTCCTCCCCCCTCCCAGTTGTTCTCCGGCAAAAAGGTGAGCGACAGTCTGTCCTTGCTCTCCGCCTTTTTGTTTCTGTTTTGTTTTGGCCTTTCGTTCGTGCGTGCGAGTAACATGTGCAGGCAAATATACACATGTATGGCCATAGGTCAGGTTCAAGACCCGGCCCCGGGTTCATATTCAGGTTAGGGATCGGGATAAGGATACGGATATGGGACAGCGGCAGCTAAATGCCACTAAATATGCAACATAATGGAATTAAGCCGCCTGGCATGTGTCCTCCGCTCGCAATTCGATGCCAAAGGTGTTGCAGTCTGTCACAATATTGCACTGCCCTTTCCCTCTCTCTCTCTCTCTCTGGCTCTTTCTTCGTAATCTTTGTTTCATCTTGTTCCGCTGATGCTGATAAGAAAGCAGGAAAGAAAGAGGGAACACTGCGGCGACCACAACTGTAAAATGTCAACAGTTGGCGTAAGAGGGACACTGGAAGGGAGCTGGAACACATGCTGTTTGGATGCAGAAGGAAGTTCATGGAAAGGGTAGGGGAAACAAGAACATAAACAAGCCAAATGGGGCAATAATGTGCAATGTAGGGCAAAGCATAAACAAAAGGAACAGGAATAAAAATGTAAAGCAAAATGGCAAAAGAGCAACTGTTGGCTTTTATTTCCAGCTGGAAATGCTGGAAGGACTCACTCTTTTTAGAAAGTATCTAAAGGATATAAGAATCTCTGTACATGATATAATAACCTATAACCTTCAAAAAAAGGGTTCTATAAAGTAAACAAAAAACGTATTCCTACCCAAAAGAAATAAATTTAATTTTTCAATTATTTTTTGAACGTAAATCATAACTTCCCTTCCCTGTCACTAGAACAATGCCTCACGTATCACATTATAATATTCCTCCCTTTATAATCCCAAAACGCATAACTAAAATAACAGAGAGAAAGAGGCAAGGATAAAAATATAATGATGGTTCAGTTCACTTAACTTGAAAGAAGGCTCAGTGCCGCCCAAGGGTGAGGATTATTTATTCTAGCTATCAAATAGCACTTCCGATCCCGAGATCAACTGTACTATACTACCAGCTGTGTGAAGGGAATTTAAAATCGCACGCAAAATCCAAGACCGAAACTAAATCTGAGAGCTGAAAAGTTGAAGCGAACACCCTAAAACACAGAAATGAAATATATTTCAATGCCCTGGACTGACTGACTACCTGAGCAATATGATTCGTACCTTGAGGCGGACTTCCATTGGGATTTGTTTTATTTATTGTGCGTGTGTTGTGCTTGTTGTTGTTGTTCTACATGTTCCTGGTAAAAATTTTTGCGTCTTGTGCAAACACAAACAGACATTGAGTCTGAACGACTGACTAGGGAGAGAGATAACAAAAGAAACACGTTATCCTTTTTTTCATGCTAATGGTTTATGGTTTCCTCTTGTTTTACTGATACAAACAGGAATACCACGTATAGAAGTTTGGAAATAGGGCGGACGAATGAATGTAATGAGAGCGTCTAGTGACTGTAGAATTTCCATTTCTCTGTTAACGGCTGATCCATGTCTTAGGATAAACGTGCACAGAAAACAAATAGGGGTAGCTTGAGGAAAAAATATAAATAGGAACAGATTTGAAAGCGTAACTTTGTTCTTTATGTAAGAAATTGTTATACGTTTTAGGGTTTCTTTTAAAATTTCTTATCAATAATTATATTACAGTTAGAGAAAAAAACACCAACAGCTATGAACTAGAGAGAGTATATTCCAGTAAATTATCTTGAGATCAGGTCGTGGAAGCATTTTTCTCACCTCTCCGAAAATCTTATTTCCTGATATATTTACTACAAATTCATTTCTTTCAGTGTCCTTCTAAAACGTAATTGAAAATCGCCTTGGTCCTTGCTTCTGAAAAGCCAAAAATGCGTCTTTGTTGCTCCTCTTTCCATCTGCTGCCTTATATGCGTAGTTTCTGGAACTAGTTTTGCGCCTTCCTTCGACTTTGCTTTGCCAAAAACTGCGCAGCTGTCTCGTCCTTAGTCCTTTTGTCTGCAGATTATAGATACGAGTGATGCGTACAATCCATAAGGCCCCGGAGTGTGTCTCAGTTTCTATTTTAGACAAGGGAGATTGAATTACCATTTGAACAGGTGTCCCTCTCCCCCCGAATTTTGTGGACTAATAATGCAATCTCACAGTTTTGAGGCTGCCGCTGCAGCAACCCTCAAAAGGATCATAAATCCAGGGGGATGCAACAACTATTATTAAGGAACTTTAAATCTCTGCCGCCTGCCAGTGACAATATTTTCGAGTCAGTTTCTGAAAAGTGGGTGGTGGTGGTGGCGGTAGTTATGAAAAGTATCTACGCATCTGGTCGGGCGGGAACTGTACTTGCTGTCGGCATTTGTAATTCAAATCGCTTTGGCGTTGAAAGCGTATTTCAATTTTCCCCCTTTTGTTGAAAGATTGCCAAATCACATTTCACAGACGCCGAGAGCTCGGCTCTAAAGTTAGGCAAATGTATTTACATATTTAGCCAAGAAGCTGAAGGAGAAAAAAAGTGACACAACACAACGCAAAACAGCGCTTGCCGAGATACATTTTAGTTGCAGGGTTGCGCGAACAAAGCCCAGATACAGATACAAAGTTGAGATATTTGCCCTGAGATACGAAACAGAATGGATTGCGGATGATGATGACGATGACTACGACGATGATGATGATGCTGATGCTGATGTTGGTGATGGGGGAAGGAATAACCAGGGCAATAATCAAAATGTATTCAAATCCATTTCCATGCACACTTCTCTGTGTAAATTTTGTATATTTATGGCTTGCTGTGTAACTGTATTAATGGTCTCAAAAATTCTTGATTACCATTGAAACCATTTGCGTTTGGCCCTTAGATTTTTATTAACGAACGGGCCACCGCCCCTTTTCTTTATATATACTATATATATATATATATAGAAATCAAAGCCATTGTCTTATGGATTACAAAATTTCCATCAATTTCCCCGACTCTGAACTGCGAAGTACTTGCGCCCTTCAATGGAGTAGAAGTAGGGTTGCTACACATATTTTTCCACTGCCACTTGGCATTTTTATTTTTGGAAAGGGCTAAAATCTGAAAATGATGCAATAAACTGCCAAAAGATGTGCAAATTAGTTCGCGACCAGTTGGGTATTATCGGGTGGGAGGTAATGCCTATAGAGTAAGGGGTAGAGTGCTGAATAGATTTGTTGAACTGGAATGATTGGACGTGGTGAGAGGGGTGAACTCTCGCACACGATAGTTCATAGTTCGTCACACAAAACAATTGAGATTCGATGAGAGAGGTATGGATTTATGTCCTGCAAGTCGAAATTCAATATCAAGGCATGTGCCTAAGTTTAAATTAAATACTTGACAGGCACAAGTTTTTACAAAAGGTTTTTTGAATGGATAAAAAATTTTAACCCTTAATAATGGGTTGCCTCTATAGTTAACAATTTAATTTCATATTCAATGAATAAATTGAATAAAAAAAAAAAGAGTTCACTGAACAAAAGTTTTCCGAATAATAGCTAGAATAATATTTCCTAGACTACTTTTATAAGATTTTATTCCCTATAAACCTTAATAATATAGACCCTGTTTTAGTATTACCAGATTATTATTGCCTTTAAATCATACCTTATGTACTCCATCTGATATAATAAAGCCAGGAAATGCTTAGAAAAAAAAACTGTCTATACTTAATGGGATTTCTTGGTTATCTCCCTGAAAGATCCACGAAAAAAAAGTCCTTTTAGCCCTGCCCAGAATTTCGTCAACTAAATGACAGGCATTCGTCGTCGTCCCTTGGCAGTGACTCTCCCACATTGTCATTGTCTACCAAGCTACAATAATTAATTTTCCCTAAATCCCGATATCAGATATATCTGTGGAAAACGTTTTAAGCCTCCACCAAAAAAGAAATGAGCAAACGAAGAGCATCAGAGAACAAAACAAAAAAAAAAAAAAAAACCAAACAAAAAACGAATGCGAACAATGAGAGATATTTTTAAATGGAAAATTTCGTATTTAATCCTCACTATGTCCCATACCTTTCTCACACATCCATCCGGCTATCCCATATATCCCATCTCTCTGTCGGTCTCTTAACTAACCCGACCTTAGCATGCCTCCCGATGCTGGGATGCCCTGCCCGATGTTGTTGTAATTCATCACCTACAAATCAATCATTTTGACGAAGCAACTCACTAAAAACGAAGCACAAGAAGGAGAGGAGCAACGAAGAAATAAAAGGAATATCGCACTAAGAACGAAGCGTATAAAATGCACGCACAATGTGAGTGCGAGCGGGATGCCAGGAGAGGGACCATAGATCAATTCTTCAATATCAAAGAAGTCGGCTTGACCTTTTAACGCAGAATATCCGAGGGTTTCGGGAGGGGTTCGTTGAGGGACTCGTAGTCGTCGTCAGTCGGTAGATGCGAGATGGAAGCCTGTCTCAGCTCGACTAATTGTCTCCCAATGGATCACTCTCAGTGACTTTGCACGGAGAGAAATCTAGGGTTAACTGGGAAAATATTGGGATCCTTAAATGGGTATTGAGATGCGAGGTTTTAAAAATTTAGGTAATGCTATAGGATTTAAGGTATATTAATTTTATTTTTAAGTTTTCAGATCTTCAAAGTATTGTTGGTTTATAATGATACATTCCTTGTTAAAAGACTTTTTTCTTTATAAATAGAAAACTATTTTTTGCATATTTTTTAATTTATATATACTTCATCATTTCCCCAGTGTATTAATCTTTATATTCAGTTAAACCTCATGATTTTTATGACATTTTGTATTTATTTTCCCAGTGCATTTCCCTCTATCTTGGAAGCATGAAAAATGGTTTCATTCCATAGATTTATGTAGATAGACCTGCGAAGGTGTGGTGTAGGTGAGTGTATGTATGTTTGTATGTGCCAGCACTTAATTTGTTGTTCTTGTGCGCTGCAGCATTTTTGGTGTGTGAGATTACGCATTTTGAGTCCGAGTTCTGAGTTCTCCGCTGCCTGACGAACGATCTTTGACGATCCTTTCAAAATTGGAATTCCCGTCTTGTCTTGTCTTTGGCTTAGTTTACAATACTCTTTTGATTAGGCCACGAAGGTGGGCCCCGTCCCCTGTCCGTCCGTGAGTACGTGATTGGTATTATTCATCACCACTTGTCCTTCGTAGCTGGTATCCTATCGTATCTTTGGAATTTTTCTTTCTTTCCCCCGATGTTTTTTCTGGCTTATCGGACAAGATTTGTTTAGGCCACAACCTTGACAGTGTTTAATTTAAATTTTAAGTACGCCTCAGGTAGCTCGGGAAGGTAGAATCAAAAAATTTTCAAATTTATTTAGTTGTCCACAGGAAGTCGTAAAATATTTCTGCCGACTGACTCTGATTTGCTTTCTCCTCCTCCTTATAGTTTTATTTTTATTTTCGTAGTTGTATTTGTATTTGTCCTGCAACGAAAATTTTCTAATTGATTTTTATGGATTTTTCTTCTAGACATTTACAGGATTTCCAAGCCAAGGGAAAGTTTCTACAATTAAAGGGGGTGAATATAATAGTGGACACGGCATGGGGCGGTGGACTGGGCAGGCGGTGGGGTCAACAGCCAAAAACTGAAAAGTTTTACGTAGAGCCAACAATGAATGCAGTCGATAAGTAGTGGCATAAGTACGATTTCATTTCTACACAACGCACACACACACACCGAGTCCCAGAAAATGCTTATAATTCGAGCCAGGAGGAGCTGAATCTATGGAATTGGTTTTCAAATTCTCAAGCAACGAATCGGTTAATGCTCTATAAAATAATAGAAGTAAAAAGTAATAATTAAAAAGGGTTTTTAATTTTATTATAATAAAAAGAAAACAAGTTTTTGACAAGAATGAAATACATCAAATAATTACAAGTAATCAGTGAGAATTTCTACATAGAGCACAATGTCTCACATATGTACATTGAAAAGAGTATACGAGGTACGTAAGACGTTGTGCTCACTTCTACATATTTGTTCTGCCTTTTATTTCGTTTCAAATGATTATTTGAATTATATTTTATAAATATTTTGCGACCAAAAAAAAAGTTAAGTAGTACAAAGTCAAAGAACTTTTTAAGTTAGAGTATTGCCAAAAGCTTGCCACGTACCTCTTTCCCTCTCCATCAAAGGAGACCGAATCAACTCAAAGCACAGCTGTTGGAAAAGAAGCAGAAGTTGGATAAGAGAGCCGAGAACAGAAAAGAAAAGAAAAGAAAAGGACAGCAGGCGGCGAGGGCAGAAGGATGAAGGACGAAGGACGTAGCCAGGGGATGGTCTCAAAATAGTCATTGTAATAAGAAAATTTTGATTTCATTTTTAGTATTTGTATAAAATTTAATAACGCCGCACAAGATGGCTGACTTTGCAGCAACAAAAGAGCGAGCAGGCTGGCAAAGGGGGCGAAAGAGAAAAGTGAGGTTACAAGAAAGGCAACTGGCAGCTAGAGCGAGAGGGGTGGCTTGGGCTTGGGCTTGGGCTGTAACTAAAACGCTTAAAACACACAATCTCGTTTCGGGTTCGGTTGGGATTTCGGGGTTACGCTTAAACTCTAAGTACATTTTAACTTAACTGCCTTTTTTTGTGTGTTGTGTGTGTGTGTGTGCAATTGCCATTGCCTTTGCTTTTTGTTTTTGGTTTTGTTTTTGTTAGTTCTCGCTCCTTTCTCCCCCCCACTCCTGCCATGGCGAATTGTAAGGCGAGAAGGCAAAAAACCCCGAGATGATGATGATGCCGATGCCAATGATGATTATTACGAATGGTCGGGGGGGTTTAACACGGGGTGGTGACTTGGGTGGTGGTTCCTCCATTATGTCTGTGTGTGTGTGCTTTAGCCGAGCACAATTATAAATTTTTGGAATTGTTGTAATTTAGTTTGTTTGTTTGCCAGTTGGATATGCCTGAACTCTACTACCTCTCCTCGTACTCCCCTCGGCCACCGGCTAGTACGAATGGTTATTTGCGTTGGGGTTTTTCCTTTGTTATATACTAGCTGTGATTTCGTCCTGGGAAAACAAGTGGAAGTAAGGACGAGAGCGGCATCAATTTAGCAAGCTCATGGATACCCATTAATGTGTATATTATACACATTAATATATACACTGTATAAGGAGGTTCAGTGTGACCTTGTCTTGGGAAAGAAAGCTAAATAACTTGGTAGGATATCAGTTTAGATTTTTCATTATTTGAATCTGTATACACTGACACAAGTAAAAGGTCCTGACTAAGTTCCCCTAAAAAGGACTCACAACCTCTAACGTACTTTGTAGGAAAATATAAAAAATAATCAGATTGAATCTGAAAAAAATGTACCCATTTCCCATCACTCTAGAGAACCCTTAGATCATTACAAATATGCACATTTCCAATCAACTATCTCAACTATCTCTCTTCACCTTTCCCGCATAATCCTTTTGCCTCCTGTCACTCACTCGAAATGGATTCTGAATCGGGTATATACCCGGCGACACCCCTTATTCATAACGGGTATAAAAACTTTGCTCCTAACTGCGATTTCCAGTGCGACTGCTGCTGCTGCTATAGCTGCTGCCTTTGCTGATTATCACGATAAAGCATAATGATTACATTTTTAGTAGCAGCCGCTTGCTGCTGGCACAGTAAGTGCGAGCAGGATGGGTGGACCGATTGTAATTGCCAGCTGAGCGGGAGAGCGAGAGGCAGCGAGTTTTTGAACTTGTTGGGATTTGGATTGGAATTGAAATTGGGTTTGGGCTTGGGCTTGGGTTTGCTTTTAGGGTTTAGGTTTTTAGGAGGGTTGCTATTGCTATTTCCCAGTTCCACGAGTGTTTCAGGGTGCGAGAGTTGGGGAGTTTAAGCGGCATTGGCTTGCACTTGATTAATTGCGATTTATGCGCTGCTCCTGCGGCTTATGTATATGCGATATGGAACTTTTCTGTGTAATTACTGACGGTTCAGTTCGGTTTGGGTCGGAGCGGGACTGGATGGGTCGGGTTGGTCCTGCAATGATGATGATGGCAACTGTAATAACGGTCGTTGACATGAGGGTTCGTTTTATATCGTTGCGTTTCGTTTCGTTTCGATTCATTCGTTTGCTGTGAAATTTGAGCAATAAGCGAAGGAAATAAAAAATAAGTAAAATAAGCAAAAAGGGGGAGGTTCGCTGGGAACACCCAAAAATTATGCCATGCAGCTGCACTAACCTTGGGTTTTTTTCTAAAAATGAATCTTAAAAGGGGTTCTGAGATATTACCATTTATTTCGAGAGAAAATATATAAGATATTTCTAAGGTTCTTTGACACATTCGGGTAATCCTTATAATCAAACTCGAACGCTTTTTAAAATCTCTGAAAGAGTAGTCAAAAAGTATGCAACAAAATATTCAAGGAGCCGATTTCCGGTTACATTTTTATTTCCGATGCAACTGACATTTATTGTCATTAAACTTATTAAAAGAAATCGAAAGAAATAAAAAGTATTGATAAGTTACTCTATAATTTAAAAATATAAAAACAAATTAAAAATACAAATTCCCGACCACAGCGAATATTCTGCTATATAGCGCCAGACTTATCCTTTTTTTCCACAAGTTTTCTGGAATAAGCAATTACATTTTCAAGCATCTTCTGCTGGGCTGGTAAATAATTCAGAATTTCTTTTATTTGATTTTATTTTTTGAGAAGACCGCACTGTTGCTGTAGTTGCTGTTGTTGTAGCCGCATTTTTGCCTTTTTGTTTTGCTTGGCTCATTTGGCAGCACGCACACAGCCACACAGCCTTGTGCAAACACCCACTCATTTCCCAGAGAGCGAGCGAGAGACACAGAGAAAGAGAGCCACATTTCAATTGTCATTACTTTTGGCCCACATTCAAACACACACACACACACATAGAGGGAAACCCCGAAGAGAGAGCCGAGCGCACTTGAATTGCTCTCTCATAACTCATACGAAGCCGAGCACGAGGAACGAGCGCCTTCGGCTGTTCTTCGGCTTGCGCTATCTTTCTGTGTGTGTGTGCGTTTGTAATTGATTTTATTAGTTTTTGGTTTTTGTTGTGTGTTTGCCGCAGCCGCCGTCGACGCTGACGCAGACGCCGCCGGCCGAAGCAGCAGCGACGATGAATTTAAAACAATTTTGAATTGTTAGTAACTAAACGTGCAGCAGTGCGAACGCGAGAAGCGGCAAACAAAAAATATAAATAAAAATTCCACCGTCTTTTCGGATTTCCTCCGGCGTTTATTTCTACTATATAATTACTATATATTCCCAATGAAACGTATAATATTGGATTTTAATACACTATAACATCGTGTGTGCGTGATTTTGAGTGAACAAAGAATCCAAAATAAAAACCAATTTACCCATGTGTGTCAAGAAAATAAACTAAAAAAAACAAACATAAACAACTTTTAGAACTTTTTGCCTTTTTGGGATTATCAACAAAACAAACAGAGACAACTTTCCGCAGGAAGGATACTTCTTTTAAAAACAAACACACAACAAAACAGACAATCAAAATGGTAAATATTGAGATTTGAAAAATATATAAAGCAGCAAAAACTAAAGCTTACAATTATTTGTTATTATTTAAAAGGGTTTTCTAAAAGTAACGAGTTTTTAGCCTGTAAACAATGATATTTTTAATAGAAAACAATACAGCTTGAAGTAACCAAGTTTTTCCGACTAAACTTTTATGTTTTTAAGGAGAAATATCCCTTTAAATATACGGATATATTAATATTCTATAGTTTTCAATTAAAACCCCTAACTAATGGGGGTTTTTCCCACTCAAGTTGTTAGTTAACAGCAAAACACTCACTTTACTGATAACGCAGAAATCAAAGAATCATAAAAAGTTACTCCATATTCCCACAAGTAACACTCTCTCTATTTTCAAGTAAAACACCTTCAATTATCACTGATTTTTTCTGACTGACTAATTCATTAGTAGGTAAATAACAAACAAATATCTATCGGCGATAAGCTGTTAAAAAAAAATCTGTAATACTTGTGGCTTTATATGACCCGAAAACGTAATAGTATTCTCATAAGCGATATGAATCAGCTTACCCTACAACCGTCTCACTAATTTCTACTTTATTAGCCAAGTTTGTGCGACTTGCGGCTGACACTCCTTAGTCTTAGTCATTAGGTCTTGTCTTGGTATCTTTTTAGTGCCAATGTTGAGTGTGTGTGTGTGTGTGTGTGTATAGGTTAGATTGCAAATAAAATGAGATATACCAATGGAGAGATACCTATGTACGCTACATACTTGTATTCCGATTTAGAATCGCAAATATACTTTTTATTTGGCACGCACTCGACGCTGCGACGTACATATAAATTTAGCTTAATCTCTCTTCGCTTGCATATTAATTTTTGCTCAATATTATTGGCACCGGTAATTTCTATAATTTCCGGCGCTGCCTCTGCTTCTGGCTGATTCGCTTAACTTAAGCGCTAAGCATTTGCGCTGCACCCATAAAAGGCGGCTCTGATTTGTGCGATTTCGCGATTTATTTGCTCTGTGCTGGCCATAAAGCAATATATGAACAATATATGAACAATAATACAATTAAGCCCAGGTGAGGAACTACGATTGACGTAGCTCACTTCCGTTTCCAAAACTGGAGAATCTGTCAAGATATATGCATGTATAAGTTGGTTCCAGGGAAAAACTCGTTGAGGTTCTTCGGGGTTTATCGCAAAAGCGCATATTTCTTTATCCCTGGGGATCTATGGACTTATTCCCTGGAGTTTATAACTGGGATTTGAGTTTAGCAAACAGGGAATAACAGGAAATGTACTTATTGATAAATTCTACAGCATAAATAAGGCAAAGAAACATGAATGAAGGTCTTAAGTGATAAAGGTTCTTGGAACAACTTAGATTTTTCCTTCAATAAACTAAAAGATTTATAAAAAAATTGTCAATAAGGTTTGTTAATCAAATACTCAAAATTAAACCCAAATTGAGTTGTGAAAAAACCCTTCTTAAATACCGGATATATCTTCCGGTAATGTTATCTAAACTTTAAACTGTTCTCAGCTGAATTTTCTAATCACTAGCAAGTCTAACTTGTACAAGAAACATTCCCTATTTCTAGAGGAAGTTTAAAATAAAAAAATTATGATAAGCTTAGAGAGACCATTATATCACCAAACCCAGAGAGAAACTATACATTTCTCTCCACTCTCTACTGTCAACAATTTTTCGCAAACGCATTTCTCAAATTATACCGAATTTTTCATTTTTCAAATTAATCGCAATAAATGCAAGATTTGAAAAGAAAAATGAAGCAAGCGTATATTGTGGTGTTTGTGATTTTGAGAAATATCCAAATGAAAATGCTGCTGCCATATGCGAGATACATTTGTATCTGTATCTGTGGCCGGCCTGGCGGGGATACAAATAAACTTTTGGCACATTAAGAACGCCACAAAATGCGAAGAGTCAGCCAAATATGAAATTATGATTGCGATTATGATTATGATGTTGTTATAATTAGAGAACAACGAAAGCGAAAAACGATTCACAATAATTCAAAAATTGACTATAAGCATTCGTCGTCGTCGTCGTTCTGTTCGGAATATTCAACGCCAGCTGCCGCCGCTGCTGCCGCTGGTTCTGCGATCGTTCAGATCCATATGGGCTTTAGTTATGGTCTTAGTCGGGGGCTGCTATTTTTAAGTGCCCACATATACACATATATGTACACAAATATCGCTGCAATTACACTTTTTCGAGTGCTTAATCACAGCCAAAGCGAGTTTCGAAACTTTTACACAAATCATATTCGTATTTTTCGATATTTTCCGCCCTCCCTTTTTTTTCGGCTTTTCCCCCCTATTTTCCATTGAAAAGTCGGGCGAGAATGTTGGGCGATATGTTTCCACTCACAGGGAGAAGGAGTGTGTGTGTGTGAAGATGAAACAACCACATTTGTTTTTATTAATTGCCACTCTTACAAACACATGCTCCCCAAGACTCGTGGCCGATAATCGTGGAATATATGCATGATATATATATATATATCTGGCCATAATGCGGGGCATAATCATAATTGGCCAAAAAGTGGCTGTAATGAGGAATATTTACACACATTTGGAGCATGTTCTTCCATACCGAAAATCTCCTTATTAATTTGATGCCAAATCTAAGGCTTCTTTGCTACTTTTTGAACAGTTGCTGCTCTGCTCTGGGAATATATAAATCATAGAAGGAATATATATCTAAACGAAAATGGTTTATGAGCTACTAAAATGAATGGTAATTTGTAAAGGAGAATATTTTAATTGGCCGTTTTTAGCGTGGTATTCGGTGTATACAAGGAATAAAATGTGGATATAATATCTAAGGAATATATATAATTTGTATAGTAAAAAGCTAAGGAACATGATTTTATTTAATAAATACATTTTTGGTTTGATTGTAGCCTAAGGAATTATATTTATCATTGTATCTGGTTAAGGAGCTATAATATTTTCAATAATTACCTTAATATATATTTTTAAAAAGTGAATAATTAATTATTAAAAATATAAACTACATTGAGAAATAATAAGATATTTATTTTTCAAAGAATTTCTTAGTTTATTGTTGTAGAAAAATGAATTTTCAAGTAATATCTATTTCTAAAAAATAATAATTAGCGAAGACATATTTATACTGAGATAAATATTCAAAATACAAACTTTGTAGTTTGAATTTATCCTCCCCAATGAATTTGTTGATATTTTCTGATAGAAAAATGTTGCTTTTAGTGTATCTTAAAGATGGAACTTTTATCTACAGATGAAATAATTAAGGTAGAATCTTTAGTTTAAGATTAATATTAAAAATATTACTTTTAAACTTATATCTATAGTTTATAGATACATTTGTATCTTTCATTCAAAACCCCGCGCACATTTTTCCCCGTTTTTTCCGCCATTAAATCTTTATCTTGTTCCTGTAATAAACTTTCCATTTATTACCAAACATTGTCAGCTCTCGGTACAATTCAGTTAATCTGGAATACCGAATGTTCGAAGCACTTTTGGAGCTTTGTCAGCTGCCAGCCCCTCCACCGCCACCACCCCCTCTTCATTGGCTGTCTATTGAAATGGCAATTATTTGAATTTATTTTTAATGCTCACAAAAGCTACACATGTGAGCGGAGTATCTCTGAGGCTGGGGGGCGAAGGGAGGAGGTCTAAGGGTACTTCTTCTATAGCTCATTTTCACCATCTGGAATGGGATTTGATCTGAATCTGATTCTGGCATATTGTGTGTGTGTGTGTGTGACTACTTAATTTCCAAGTGCCATAAAAATTTCAATTTGGAATTCAAATCTTTCCCTCGCCTTCCCTACAAAATAATATATATATAAATATGAATCCATTTGGCAATGGAAAATAAGTTGTCTTATTTATGGTTTTCTTGGCTTATAAATATTGAACAAAAAACGCCTGAAATGAAATAAACAATTAGTATATTTATCGGACACACTCCGATGGCGGTTTTTCCCTTAAAAACAAATAATGTCCATTGCTGAAAAGCACTGTGTGTGTGTTGTCGATCGAATTGTTTATGCTAATGGCTAAAGAATTTCTCCATATTGATTTTAAGGCTGCGCGGCGCTGCGCTGCTCTGCTCTGCGGCTTTTGTTTCCATCTCCGATTGTGAGCGCATCAAATGTCGAATGCAAATTCGTTCCATCACTCACATCACATAGTTTTCCTTGGTTTTCACAACGCGGAAAATTAATGCAAGTGTAAGAAAAGTGCTACGAACACAATGCATGTCCATCTGTTCGCTTGCCTCTGTCCATCAGTCAATCCCTCATTCAATCACTCAGTCAGTCAGTCAGTCAATCAGGCGACAGCCACAGCCGGTCCACGTTGAGTCACCTTGTGCGTTATGCTCGTGTTGATGATGCCGGCTTATGCTATATGCTTTCTGCTTTATGCTTTATGCTTTATGCTTCTTATTTCATCTATCGACATCCTTTAGCGTTGCTCTCACAGAGATGACAGTGTGAGTCACGGGTTTTGGAATTAATTAGGAGGTTCAATTTGAAAGGAACGAGAGAAATAATAATAATAATATAATAATAATAACTTCTTTTCATTTTAAAATCTAAGATTTATATTTTAAAAATACTTTAAAAAACATTAAAATATTTTAAAGTTACTGGAAATTAGTTCTTCTAATAATCGAATGAAATTGAAAGTATACCATATATATATATCGACAAAAAATATCAAGCCCAATCTTATTTTAAAAATATAGTTAAGTTTGATGTACTGAATTTCTTAATGTCGAAAAACTTTACTTAAAATATTAATTTATCGAATTTATCGATAAACGTATTATTGAAAACATATTTAGAACAAATATTTTGATGACTTCCGTAAAACAATTCCCAGAATGATAGTTTTACCTAAGCTTAGACATTTCTTTGCATTTGTTGTTATATCAACAAGAATATAGATTTATCGAATGTTTACACATAAATATTTTGAGGTAAATATCGTTACAATTTGTTGTCTCCTCTAGAATTTTCTCTGAAATATCAAAAACTTATTGTAAAACATTTTTTTTCAGCACGTTGACAAAACTATAAAAATGTCTTAAACCTCTTTAAAGTAATATACATTTGTAAATGCTTTCCCTTTAAAATTTTCACTTAAGTACTTTACAATACCCTTAATTAGCAAACCATACCCAAATTCCCCTTTTCAAAACATAATCTATCATATGTACTTGACTGTTAATAATTTAAAACTAAATACAAAAGTTTCAAATGGGATTTCACGCTCTCGCTCAGGGCGGGCCACACACGCGTCGCGGATCACGTGGCCATCTCCGGCTCCTTGGGACACGGAAAAACTCACGCAGACAAGCACAATGGGGGGAAACACCACCGCGACACGGCGTCTTTTCGGGACTTAATCCCCGCAGAACCGAGTTGGCGGGACGACAATAACTGGGCAATCAATCAATGCACGTGTTTCATATATATATTTTTTTGATATTTTGCCGCTGACGAGAACAAATTTTTTGGACAATTCAATATGGGTTAAGGCCTAGTCTTCGATATATATAATATATATACATATGTTTATGTACGAATAATCAACAAATTCGAATCGAGAGCCAAAGTCCGCTGGCAGCATCACCCGAAAGTCGCTCAATTAGTGATGATTTAAATTTATAGATACGGTTAGGCAATGCACCCAAGATACACTCGCTGGCACACGCTGCCCCTCGAGGAGAATGTCTTAATTAATTTTAATTATTTTCAATGAGCGACTATGAAATACAAAACATTTCCCCCGAACTAAGAACGCAACTGTGTAGAGCGGTTACTGGGTTCTGGGTCGTTCGATAAGAGCAGCAATTAAGTAACGAATTAATAGCAATCGACTTATAAATATGATGGTACCCTCAGGGCGCTGCTCTATTTGTTTTTTTCCTTTTCCCCTCCATATGACCGCTTTGTAACCCCTTTTTCCCTTCTGGAAATTTTAGTTTTTCGGGCTAAACTTTTCACGCCACCGAATTCGTGGCTTTGCATTTTCCACCGCCAGCTTTTCCCCTGTTTTTCCCATGTGTTTACATGCGGGCCCGGCACCCGCTCCACCCTGTCTCTCTCTCCCATTAATTTATTTGTCTGCAACATGCAAACCAATTGACAATCAAACGCAATTAGTCACAATAATCGTGAAATGGAAACGCATTTTCTGCTTTGCCCCCCCGAAAAATATATATCAATATAATTCCTACCGTTCAATGATGAGCCTTGAAATTTCAGCATTTATTTCATAAATTATGATCGGCGCAAGACAAAAATTAATCATCTCAGGTAGCTGAGGTGCTGAAACTGCTGACTGGCAACGCCCCAGTGACAGAAAATGTGGAAAAAAATAATTGAGGAGCTTTAAACTGGGCAGATTTTTGGGTTTAACAAGAAATAATTTAGTTTTCAGGAGAAGCGTTGATTTTAGGCCAAGGAAAAGTCTAGGAAGTTACTTTTGGGGGATTTTAAGGTAAAGAAAAGTTGAAATGTAGAGTTACTTTTGGTTATCTCTTAGTTATTATATATCTTAATAAAGTGTATATTATGTTCCTTCTTTAGAATTATGTAATATATACCTCTGATTTGAAGAAAAAATTTAAAGTTTCATTTATAAAGATTTATCAGAAATACATCCTTGATCTTATAATCAACATTAAAACCTTGCGGATGCAGGGATGTACAAATAAAATACGTACAAAAATTAAGCATATATTTTTTGTTGATTCTTTAAAATTATTTTCCCTACTTAGTTGACATTTAATAACACTATAAATATACATAAATCCTTACTTCTTTAGCCCATTTCTTAAGCCAAAATCAAAGCTTGGCTCTTTTAAATGCCAGGAATTTAGACTTGGCCCACATTCGCCTTGGACTGCTGTCCATTCTCCCTGCTCTCCCCCCCGCCTCGAATGCGTTTGAAGTTTCGCGGAATTAAAAGGAATTTTGTATTTTTTTTTTTGCTGTTGGCCTGATACCCAGATTAGCCAGTGCTGATATATGGACACTGAGAGGTATAGGGTTTTATGCGAATATAGGGGAGTCCGAGTCGCGCTCAGGTTTAGTGGTGAAAAAGAGCAAAAGCCAGGGCTGGCAGAATACCAAAAAGTTGAAACCGAATTAAAAAAAAAATAATAATAAAAAGAAAAGGGGTTGACGACGACGAGGACGGGCAGCGGCGGCGTCATCATCCTCATAATGATCTTCATTGTCGTGGCCTGGGTTTCCAGCATTTCGCATGGCGTGCACTTAATAAAATAGGATTAACATTTTATAGTGAGCCTCGCCTCGCCTCGGCCTGCCTCGTCCCTCTCTCCTTTTGTGTGCGATTTCAACAACTGCGCACTGATGGCGTTTCTTTATTTGCGTTGCCGTTGTCGAGTGTTGACTGTGTGTGCCGCCTGTACATACTGTATATGTTGGTGTGTATGTTCAACCAGTTATTGGAATAATGACAGCTGTGCGATATGGACTCGAGAACTCAAAAATACTTCAAGTCGAAGGCCATTTGTCCTTTGGAGCTAATTTCAGGAGTGAGTGTGCGTGTGTGCAGAGGAGTTGGAGTTTTGTAAAAAGTATGGGTTATGAGTTCAAAGAAAGACCATTTACTAAGGACATTGCATAGAGGTCGATTTGGTGGTTTAAAGATAGTTATTTGAGGGTTTTGTTGGGTGCTTGAAGGTAATAGAAATATTGTGTGAGATAGAAATATTCTAAAAAGTGTCTAAAGTCGTGGGAGAACTTTAAGAATGTGTTTAATAGTACAAAAATACATTGTAGAAATTTCTAATAATGGTTATCAACACATTAAAAGAAGAAAAAGGCAAAGAATATATCTTTACTTAAGCAGATCAATAAAGAAACTCTAAAAATGTTTTTAATACTATAAAGATACTTCAAAGAGCTCTAAGAATGTCTCAAATAGCATAAAGATACTTTTAAAAAATGCTTAGTATGTATCTAAGACTATACAGATGCTTAGAATGTATCTTATTCTATAGAGATGCTTAGTAAAACGCTAAAAATTTATCTATTAACATAAAGATACTCAGAAAAACACTACGAATGAAGAAGAAGTACATTAACAATTATTTTTAGCCAAGAAAAGTATAGGAAAATTTTATAAAGATATCTTATACCATATAAATACTTAGAAAAACGCAAAAAGCGTATTTTATATCATCAGGATACTACGAAAACCCCTAAGAATGTATCTGAGACTGTAGAGATACTAAATCAAACGCCTAAAAATACTTCAAACTTCTTCTTAACATTAACGTTACAGTTCTAAAATGTATATAAATGTAGAAATAATATATACAATAATGTATTATATTGTTAAAATATTAAGAAACAAAACTTGTAAGCAAATGCGTATTTTTAAAGAAAGAAAATAAGCAAATGTAAGAAACAAGCTTGAAATATGATTGGAAGAACGCCCTGCAATTACTCATTTTGTGATCTTCCCAAGAACTTATGCAATGCCTTTCCTCTCCCAGCCAAAGTATCTTCTGGTTTTTTTATTATAAAGATTACCCCCCCTGAGATACACCCTATATAATGATTGGTCCCGGCCAATTGCCGTTCTGTGTGTATCTTAGCATCTGTGAGATACTCGGATACTCCTGGCTGGCATAACTTATGCATCAACGCGTACCATTTAAGCATAAATCGCGCTTGTCACCCCGATCTGCCTTTTGTCATCATCATCATCGGAGGCCGTGATCATCAGAGGCCGTCTCTGACTCCTCTACCCTCTCCTGCTCCCTCTTCCCCCGCTGCTGCCTCCCTTTTTGAGCCCCGATTGTTTCTTTCTGGTCGTTAAAATATTTTTTGGGTGTGTTCTGTATTTTAATAGCTCGATGCTATGCGAAGAGAGCGAGAAAGAAGCCCAAATCGCTTGCGCACTGCTGCCACTTCCTTTCGTCTCGCACACACACACACTGCGCACACCCTTTACCCCCACACACCCCCCTCTCATATATTTTAGCTTGTTTAATTTCTTTCGAATTTGTCAGGAAAAAATAAATACAAAGAGGAGAACGAGACTTTGGGATAAAAGTAACATGATTTCAGTTTTTACTTCAAGTAAATCGGAGATATTTTGACACACACACACACACACACACCCGTTGCGACTGCTAATCCCTCACACGTCTGCTTTCGGGTAACTTCGACAGTTTTCAGATACTTTTTTCCCCCCCTGCACACTCCCGGGAAATGTGCGACTCACTTTGAATTATTAAAACCTAATCTTGATTCTACACACTGAGAGAGGGCCGAGGATGTTATATATATTTTTTAATACCAGTCTGCGTTGCGATCGCACGAACGCAGGTAAATCTCAGATTTCGGACTGATCACGAAGTTAACGCAAAGAAAAAACCCAACAAATACACACACCCCCACCTTGAAATTCTGATTGCTGAACTCGGAATTCCTTCTCGGTTTGAGTTTAGTCTCTTGATTTTAGGATTAAAAATGTCGTCAGCGTTTTTTATGCTGAATTTCGAAATATTCATTCTCAAGCAAAAGCAAAGGAGAGAAAAATCTCTGACTACACCCCAAAACAGACTTTAAGCTGGATTTTGGGTTGTCGTTGTTGTTTGCTTCCTTCCTTTTTTTTATTTACTTTTTTTTCTTGGTTTTTTTTTTACCGACTAATTTGAGGCTTGACAGTTGATTTGGGTATTCGATTAGGCAACCAAACTATTCATCATTTTAAGCGATGGCTCTGCATCTGCTGATTTGATTTCTTTGGGTTGAGTTTAAGGAAGGGTTTCCTAATTGCAATTTCAGTTGAAAATCTGCAAGTTTTAAGGCGGAATTTTGTTAGTTAAAAAGATACTTTTTACTAAAGATAACTGAGGAGTTTCTGATTTGTAATATTTTTTTTGGCTGATTTTAGGTAAAAAGATACTTGGAAAAACATGTTTTTATCTAAAAAAGATACTTTGAAAAGTTATAGTATAATATTAACACATTAATAATCAAAAATATATTAATTACTTATAATTTAAAACAAAATAAACCCCTTTTCCCTCTGGAAATTAAAATTGGCAACTGCTGGTCGAACAATTATATTTATATTCCCCTGCTAATTGCCCGACCAGTCATATTTTGAGGTATATATACGATATATATATATTATATGCATATTGAACAATACTAGAAGTAGTCACCCAGCGAAGGCAACTAAGGAGAAGGCAAAAATTAATTTATTAAAATTTAAGGCGCATGACTTTTCAGGCAAACGGCAACGGCAGTGGGCTATATGGGTTAAATGGGTTATATAGGTATGATTCATGCGTCACACTTGCGCATAATAATTGAGGGATGTGGAGCGGAAGGGAGGGGATAAAATTCGGGCACAGATGCAGATACTGGAAGCCAAAGCCAAAGACTCGAGGCGGCCACAGTTTGCAGATATCAATGGATATTCGAATATTCGGGGGACCGTTGTTGCCGGGGAGACTAGATTCTAGTATCTAGATACCCAACTGCGTCCAGGTGTGCGCCACAACTACAAATTTTTCGTTGTTATAATGCGGTTGGCAGTTGGTATTATATTTTATTCTTTTTTTTTTCTCTTTTTTCAAATAGTTTTGTGGACATTTTTTTTTTTGTGTGTTCTTTAAGTTTTTTCAAGGAATTCAAGTGACCGACACACGGACATTCAGACAACTTAATTAAGGTTATCTATCAAAGGTACTTAGTTTAGTTTACAGATAGTGCGACGGTGGTAAGCCCAGTAAACGATGCAATTAGCAATTAAATTTCAGTCAAGACTTTTCGACTTATTTATCAATTACAGATACAAATACCAAAGGTGTGTGACATCGATAAACAAAAGAGCTTTAAATTGTGTGTAGTCTTGGCATTTGTTGTTGTCTCAGCACACACACTCGTCGCCCCGTTCCCATGACTTTAATTACAATTTAATATTTATTTAGTTTGATAAGAGACCCACGACGACCTGGTGATTATTTTTGGATACTCATGACTGCACCCAGTCGTAGATATTGTATCTGCAAATGCGTATTTGTTTTTGTTGGGGTCTTAACAGGGGTAATCAAATGCCTAAGTAAATTTGTACAACAAATCACCGAAATCGAAATGGAATCGGGCAACTGAATGTTCCTAATTAATAGTTAAACCCCGAATTGGTTAGAAAAGTAACCTAGATATTAAAGTTAAGGCTGGTTGGCTACCTTAAAGATTCGAAAAAGCATTGTAAATTGCTGAATAAAATTGCTTTTTAATGCGTTGGAAATTCCGTTTCCGGTGTCTTGATTTTAGGCTTAAGTTTTAAACTCAAGATATTTTACCACCTCACACGCACCCATAAGGGCACACCCGCTCTTTACCAACAATTTACGTAAATTAGAGACGAAAACGAAGAAAAACTATACAAGGGAAAATAAAAAGTTATAAACTATACAAAGAAGGCGTCAACAAATGCCAAATGGGAGCGTTTCTCTTTGGCGTTCCAAGCGGCTTGCTTCGGTTTTGGTTTTGGTTTCGTTTTTGTTTTTCCTATTTTTTTTTTTTCTTTTATCAGCTCTTGGTTAAATTACCCAGAATTAGTTAACACATTTTCCATTGCGTCTCTGCTATGGCTGTGTGTGTGCTTGTTTGGCATAATTAAACAATTTTGTACTTTATGCGCAATTAAATTAATTTGTTCCTTTGGCTTTAGCCGCCTTTAGATAAGTGAATAAACGAGCCCAAGTCAAACATTTAAATTGCGATTGCACCAAGGGGCCTGAAGATACTCTCCCGTACATGTAAAGCCCCCCCAGAATCGAGGCTATATTTATGGCTTATTAATTGTGTCAGGAGATTACTGCATATATAGAGAAGGGTCTGCAGTTTCCGCTGTTCCGATTTTGGGTTCCTTTTTTTTTTTGTTGCCAGGAGCCCAGCCATTCGTTCGTGCCAAATCATAAAAGAGTCAGCACACACAAATGGGCAACAGGAATGGGGCAGCCGTGAGTGAGCAATGAGTTCACAAGGCAGCAGCTGAGTTACTCAGAGACTCAGATACCCAGGCAGACACACTTTGAGATACACAGATACTCTGGGGGGGCTTGACAGTGGCGTTGCAAGTAATGTGCGTGGCCACTTTTTCATTTGCCAGAATGAATAACATTCATGTTCCCTGGAGGGAATTAATGCCACGGCATAACTCAAATGCCAAATGCAAAATGTATTTTGAAAAGCAAAAATTAGCAAGGCAATTGGTTGACTTTTTTGGACAGAAAAAAGGGAATTCTATATTGTCTAATTTAAAGATAAAGAAAAGGTAGAAGAGTGCTTATAAAATAAAACACCTTTTTTCAAGTCTTGACTTTGCTTATAAATATTTGTAATATTTAGTTAAAATTTCAATTATTTTATTAACCACATTTTTAGCCAAGAAGATATCTCTATATTTGTACTTAATCATTTTGTTTAACTTAAATATTTAATCATTAAAACCCTAACTCTTCAATAACAAGCTTTCTTTTCAAAATCTAAGCTCAATCTTTTGATAAATCTTTAATTTAGAAAAAATTCAAATAAGAAAGAGCACTCATTCTTTCAAAATACATTTCTTACCCATTTAATTCTCGACTTTCTCCCATCTGCAACTCAAAAAAAAAAAATTCCTTGCATATTCAAACCAATTGAATGGGCATATTGCCTCCAGTTAGATTTCTATAATGAAACGAGTGTTCGTTTCATTTGATCAATTCAGCAGAGTCGCCCAGCGGCGACTATATAGCAAGTACTTATTAAGGCTGATGTGGTTTTTGTTGCTTTCGGTTCTGAGCACATTAAGATCAGATACAAAGATACATTATCGCCGCTTGGAAGCTGGAAGCTGGAAGCTTTTGTGGTAGTTGTAGGCGGTCGTCAGTCAGTCAGTCAGTCAGTGACTGAGTGTGGCTCGTTGGCAATTAAAACGCTTAGGGGGCCAAGTCGGACTCTCAGATACATGCCACATCCATGGCAGATATAAATAAGCGATACGTGTAATTCGGGTCACTAACCGTTAACAATAAATTTCATTTGTTTAAGAAACTTCAGCAAGCGAGCTTCGGCCGCTGCCGGCCAGGCTGTAAAATAATATCGCCATAAAAATTGACATCCGATCATTTGTAATTATTATTGCGCATTGCGACATGACAAGGCGTCGGCTACTTGGTGTCTCTTTTTGGGCGTGGCTATCACAGATATACATATATATAGTATAAAGCCATTGGATTGGCTGATATATACATATATATGAAGCAGCAGATCGGGCTGATCACAAATCATTCTAAATGGTTCGTGTCGCTTCTCATTCGCATTCTCCCCTAATGGTAATCACAGTGCCATAATTTACATGGCCAGACGATGCCGATTCTCTCTCGCTTTCGGTTCGTTCAACTCGTTCAATCAATCTTAGATTCGGTTCAGGGAACAATTAATGCCAAAAAAAAAGACTCACAATAAAAAAATATAAGAAATAACATTAGAGGAAAGACAACAAAAACACCAAAAAAACCAGTAGAAACCCACAAGTACTGAGTTGCGGGGAAGGGCTTTCTTTCTTCGTTGTCTACTTGAAGAGTTTCAGTTTTCAGTTTTCAGTTTTCGTTTTAAGTCCAACTTAAATGGAACCAGAAATTATTTTGAACGCCTTCAAGTGCCACACCAACAACATTTACCAGAAAAATACATTTAAAAGGAACAAAAAAAAAAATACAGAAAAAAAAACACGAACCAAAAGTTGATTCGAAGTTGGGGCGCGCAATCATGACTTGATGCGATTATAAAGAAGTTTTTTGTTTCGGCTTATTGAGCAGGGGAGAGGGGAGGGGGGATAACTGAGGGCCAGAAAGCATTAATGCCCAATACAAATAGAAATTAGATACACACTCATACTCGCACTCACTACTCGCACACACACTCTTTGACAGCACATATGGATACTTAAACAATTTCGATATTCAAATGAATTTTTGGAAAATGACTAAACCAAAAAAAAAAAAAAATGCCCCCAAACTCTAAACTGAACTGCTGCCTTTTGGCTGCTTAGAATTGTTTTCTTTTCTCTTTTTTTTCTTTTCTTTTTGGGGCCCTGCTTAGAGAGTTATAAATAATAATAATAACAATCAAATCCGGCACAGCCAGCAAGCATTGACAGCTGAGCTTTATGGCCCACTTGAAGGCTCGAGTTACTTGAACTTATATATTTTTATTTTTATTTATATTTTTAATATATTTTCAATATATTTAGCTCTTTACTTAATTGAAATATGAAACTTTTCAAGTACAAAAATAAAATGAAGCTAGTTTAGATGGACTGGAAGTTGCATTCATAATTTGGTAATTGTAGAAATATTAGGCTTGCTAGAAAGATAAAGAAAGTATTGTATGAGAGGATTATTTCTAGATTTAATTCTATAAAAATCTCAGTACTCTCAAGAGACAATCTTAAGTAAAGAAACACACATATAAAAGGCAATAAATAGGATATTTCAAGCCCTAATATTAAAGTAAATATTTAACAATTAGTTAAGGCTATTAAAAAGCCAAAAACCCTAATTAAAAATAATATTTCCAAGTTCACAGTTCACTGAACATGAAGTCCCAAATTCCACAACCTACAAACCACAAAACCCTCAAATTCCCAGGACATATTTAACCCCAAATTAATAGAACTTCTCCCCTTTTACTTCCTATAAAATTACATAATTTGCTTTAAACTACAAAAATAAGCACCTATTCAAGGCACGCCACAAAGCGATTTTATGATCGCTGTATGTTGCTTGTATGCCTTTGCTGTTCCTACACGACATCGTCTATATACATATATGTGAACTCATTTAACAAGTCGAGTGACAAACCAATTTTCATTCTACGAATGGCATAAAGACAATAACAATTGGCGGAGGGGGGACCATATAAGGCAGTTAGCAGCAGCAGCCGAGAGCCAGCAAAACTTTGAGGCAATTGTGGATGGATGGATGGATGGATGGATGGATGGAATCGAGCGGAGTAATGAACTTGTCAGCCATGTTTTCAGGGTGTGCTCAAGAAAGTTGAGCACTGAGCACATATAGTACATAAACTGTACATAAGGCTAAATGCAGAGTGCTCCAATTGTTGGTTTCGGGGGAGTGTGTGGTGTGTGCTTTGTATGGGGAATCAAAGATAAAGGTAATCCATTTGACTTGGCCATATCTACGACTGTCACACAGTCGCCACAGTCTCAGTTTCAGTTTCTGTTTCAGTTTTTGACTCCGACTCCGACTCTGATTTGAAAACTATGCACAGCTGCGCAATTTCGTATGCGACGAGGGGCTTGGGCTTTTCGTTTTTTAAGTTTTTACGCTTTTTCGGGGCTGACTAATGAAACCGAACAATAATAATTTAGTAAGTCCAGACCTACGCATGCGCAAAAGGTGGATTTCGATGGCTATGCCGATGCCGATGCCTGGCAATTGTCACAGCACAAAACGCAATTTGTCGTCGTCGTCGTAGTCGTTGTCGTTGTCGTAGACGGGGAGTGGAAGTCACTGAACCCGCTCGAGCCAAGCTTTTTTCTATTACTTTTTTCTCCACCTATATTTCCCCCACTTGCTATCTTTACACAACGAGAAATAAGGTACTATAACTACCATATTTGAAGGGTTTGAAACTTTTAAAGTTTGTTTTATAAAATTTTATGTAAGAAATAATTTGTATTAGTTTATTAATTAATTTATATTTAAAAAGACAGGATTTCAGTAGAGTTTTTGTGATTTTTCCACATTTTAAGCTATAATTCCCAAATGGTTCTAGCTCTTTTTAAGTGAAATGATAGTTCATGGTTAATACTTTACATTTTATTTAAATACAATGGGATTTTCTAAGTGTTTTATTAACACCGTTGCTATTTTATTCACCTAGTAAAAATTTTAATTTTTTTACATTTTAAGTTATAATTTCCAACCAGTTCTGGCTCTTGAAACAAATTAATTTTTTTAAAAAACTTTACTTGCCTTACAATTACATAATTAACAAATATTACAGAAAAATATGAAAGGATATATTTAAAAAATATGAAAAGTCCTCAGTTTATAAAAGAAAACCTTAAAATTTCTCCAAGTGCAGCTCTCTTTCTCTCTTTTTGGGTGTAGGCCAGACCCGCAGTAAACAAAAGCCACATTTGACAAAGAAAAATCTTACAGTTTTTGCAGCTAGTTACAATTGTAAGTAGCACACAACAAGAAACACACAACACAGTACAGTACTGGCACACACACACACACACCGGAGCACACACTATTATTTTGCTGACAACTGCGCAGGCGCGCGTGTGCGTCATGAAATTAGTTTATTTGTTTGCATAAATGTGCCAAAGCCCAAGAGAGACCCCCACTCTATATGTGATTTTTGTGTGCAGCAAATTTCTAATAAATTCGTTGTTGTTTCGGCACCCGTGTCATGCACACCTGGAGCATAATTCGCCCTCAGCCGATCCGAAAAACCAACAACAACAAAAACCGAAAAAAAAAACAAAACCAAAAGCAAGCTAAACGGAGCTCAACTGAACTGAGCCATGAGTCAATTTCCGTCAGCTGCGCCAGCTGAGGCAGCAGCCAAGTTGGGAGTTAATAAAGATACATTTTGTGTCACCACACAAAACTACCGATTCTCTCTGGGAATAATAGTAAATAAGTGAAAATGAATAGGTAATGTATAATTATTATAAAAATAATAAATATCATGGAATAAATGCAAAAAAAATGAACAGACAAATTGTTAAGAAGTGCTGGGAGATTTTAGGGGCTAAAATATATATTTAAATAATATATAGATATCATAGATCTATCAAAAAGAAGTTATAAGCTTGAAAACATTATTCTTCTTTGGCAAATATATTTTTTAAATATTTAAAACAGACCTACTTCACTTTAATAGCATTACTTACGAGGAAATAATGTAGCTCAAAAAATGGGTAAAGGTTTTAAATGAAATTAATGATTTTATACATGCATTTTATGTTCAAAATATAAATTTTGTATCTAAAACCTGTGTTCATAATAATTTTCAACATAAAATTATATATTACAAAGTTAAGTACAAATTCCTTTCCTCTTTCCCCTTAATTAACCTCTCTAGCTAGTCATCTCAGGAAAACCCCACTTGAGTAGATCTTCCATAATTTCAAATCCCATAATTAAGATTACACCGGCTTCTTGTTTTCCATCTAAAATATTGCCCTTATATTCCACGCAAAGTAAACGAAATTGTAAATTTCATTCCATAAATATTGACATGCCACAGCCAACGTGATTTTAACAACGAAATTTGGTACAACGATGTGCCCCTCTTGAGGCAGCATCTTCTACTAAGGATGCCCATGGTTGGAGGGGGGTTAGCCCACTTAGGCCTCGGAACTTAGAACAATAAACAGGGCACAACAAATTCTTTTCTTTGATTTCTTCTTATATTTTTTTTGTTGTTTCTCTCCCCCGACTTAACAACACACATTCAAATCAATGGATGCCTGCTGCCACTCGAAAAAAATACTACAGAATGGAGACGGCACCGGGGACGGGTCGGGGTTTCAGCTCCTTTCGGCCACTTGAGCGTTCGATGACATTTCGTTTTTAGTTTCCTCTGCACAATTATTATAATACATAAATTTATGCTACAGCGCAGCCCAGGGTTCAGTAGGAAAATTTTGTAAAATCACTTCTCGAGTGAGCCTCCCAAGAAAAGTTTAACGATTCCTGCTCAGGTTCAGATTCGGTCGGGCCGCGACCGTAGCTGTAATAATAATGTAAAAATGTGATGTATGTGCTCCACTTATTACCCATTCCTATTCCTATTCCCATTCCCATTCCCGTTTACTTTGAACTATAACGCTGCCCCATAACTTGATGACAAAAATAGTTGGTCGTCGTAGTTTGGGCTACCTACTATAACTTTGTTAATTTGCGGTAATTGCCCACACAGACATGTGTACTTACTATACATAAATATATATATATATATCGGGCATGGTCTATAAGTCTACAAGTCTACAAGTCTACAAGTCTAACAATGCCTTTGCTTTATTTTAAGGCACAAGGTTGACTTTTGTGGAACTCTCCGTGTGTTCGTTATAACAATTGTTAAGTTCGAGTAGAGAGCATGTGTGTTGTAGATCCAGTAATTATATTTTTCGGTTTTTGGTTTTATATATTAACTGCCCACAAAAAAAATTAGGTACAAAATAGATAACCAGTCATACACACGCTCAAAATCTAAACCAGTTTGCCTATTTAATTTCAATGCTTAGTCTTGAAGTCACATTGATTGGAGTGCGATTACTTTTATGAATGCCAAATAACAAAGGGAAAACAATTAGATACATTTAGTTTTTTGGGGATTTTTTTTTTGATCTATAAGTTTACCAAAAAGTAACGTATACTTTTTATAACTTTTCATAGAGTTATTTCTCAGGCCTTATCATCTTTTCACGACTAACTTGGCTGAGTAAGCCCCACCCTTACCCGACACTCGTCTCGAATTTAAATGATTCCCGCATTCTCCAGCTAAAAAATATGAATATATAAATATACAAACCCGAAAACAATAAAAGTACAACCACCCCTTGCAACTCATGACTTAAAATTTAAACACTACCATAATGGTCAGCTTTAATTAATTGTTTGCTAATAAATATCAATTTATATAGAGAGAGATATAGGAAGAGCACTAATAATAATAATAACAATAATAATAAGCGCACGCGCCGCCGTCAGTGACTAAGTTTCCTTTGGATCTCTTTGGGTATGCGATAAATGCGACTCTACATAGATATAGTAGACATGTGTGTATATATACGTATATATATAAATTGTAAATCAGATACGGCATAAATATTGAACACATGGCGCAGTTGCTGGCTTCTTGTGGGTGCTCAGAGGGGAGACTGAGCAAAATTGAAATAAAATAAAGCACAATAAAACGTACTTAAGATTGACGATTGTGCTGTACTGTGTGTGTGTGTGTGTATGATGGGGGCGCAAAAGGCGATCAATGGAAGAGTTTTTATTTATATTTACTTTGAGGAGAGACTCCATCGAATACTTAACGAGGAGTACAGTCAAGTCGGGGGTTTGGCATTTAAGCAGATGAGATGTTTTATATATTCCAATTAAAGGCGGACTAACAATAAAAAAAAACACCTCATTATGGAATTTCATAAATTTATCGGGAGAAAAAGTGTGAAATGAAAGATATAGATATATATCATATACAAAAAATCTCCTGGTTTGATTTGTCGAAGTTATATATATCGAAAATTATCGAATTTTATTAAAAATATTGATATTATCGAAAATAAACCGATTAAGTTATTTAAGTTTAAGTTTATTTTCTGTTTTATTTGCATGAAGGTAAATAAGTTTTACTTCCCATACTTATACATCGATGTATAGATCAAACTTCGCGTCAAATATCGATAAATTTTCGATATATTTACAATTTCTGTCATTCGCAGATTATCATCATATTTAAAATATCACAATGTTTAAGATATAGGCGTTCAAATTCTTAAAATTATTTATGATACATTTTTACTTTCAATATAAAAGACAAAGAAGTCGATTTGATGTTTAAATATGTAAAAATTGCATATTTAAAAAATGTACCTTACTTAAATGTCGCATATTTTAGCTTAAATAACTTGTATATACTTGATTTGATATAATTGGCCGTCACAGATACTCAGATACTTGAGCAAACCTCACAGATACTTACGTTTTTGAAGCAAACAAAATGTCGGCAGCTGTTTTTTTTTGTATTGTTTTATTAACTTTTATTTTCTCTTGTGTGTGTGAGTTGTGTTAATGCATAAATTAAGACACGTTCACATGGCTTTATTTTTACGGGCTTTGGGTGTTCATTTTATGCGATTGTTTGCATTTTATTTATATATAAGTATGGCTAAGAAGGCACCTCCCATTTGCCCCCTTGTACCCCTCGATGCCAGGCTGTCTGCTAATTGAAAAGCAATTAATGTGACTGCATCCTATATAGCCCGCCGTCGTTCATGTCAAAGTCAGAAATCAGAAATCACAATCATCGTTCCAGGGTAGAATAATTCGACAGATAAATTAAAGAAAAGAAAGAGAAAAAAGAAAAAGAAGCTGAAACAATTCCAAAGTCTTGCCGCCCTGAATCCTTTTGTTTTCACTGTCAGAAAATAAAGTAAATTAATTGATGTTTGCTTTGAGAGAGTTAAAAAAAAATATATATATATATCTTTCCGATTGTCTGGGATTCTTAACCAAATTCATCATTTAGGTTCATTGAATTTTCGAGTATGTCTTCGGAGCACTTTGGGGCACAAGTTTTGCATGCTCAAGTACCTGGAACTGCCAGTTCGGCGGGGCTTATAATTCCAGATGATTCGCCGGTAATTTGAGGACTAATCAATGGGGGCAAACGATTCTCTCTTTACCTTTCTCATTACCAATTTTCGATTTCTCACCTCGCCCCGCTACTCGTTGTATTTATTTGCAGGTCAACAAACAGTATACGGCCAACGATCTGGAGGCTTTTATGAAGATAGCCGCCAACTGGCAGAATTCCAATCACAACCTGCTGGAGGGCGTCGACATAAAGACGGGTAAGTTGGCCACAAATTGCTCACTGTAACTTTTTCCCTCTAATATCATTTAACATTTAACATTACAGAAATGACACAGTACATGAACAGTCCCTCGATGAACATGTACAAGAAACGTGAACGCACTCAGAACTGGAATCATCAGGAGAAGAAATATCTCCTGGACTTGTGTCGCAAGGATATGCGGATTATAGAGAACAAGAGATTGGATGCCGGCCTGACGGCTGTCAAGAATAAAGCCTGGAAGATAATACACCAGAAGTTTTCCAATCAATTTGGCACAGATCGCACCTGTAATCGCCTCAAGGAGCAGTGGCGACGCATGAAGGGTACATTTTTAAATTTAAATAATTATCTTCATAATATCTAATTTTGTATTACTCTTCCTTCAGCCTGCACCCGTAATGAGATCTTGGACTACAACAATCGCCTGGCCAGGTTCGGTGCCGAGGTGGCCGATCGCAAGAAGCCTTCCCCGTTTACCTTTGAGGTCTGGGATTTTATGCAGGAGGCCAAGAAGGCCTGCAAATCGGAGGCTTTAGATGGCATTGACTACTCAAAGATACCTCTGGCCCTGGAGGAGGGCTTTGAGTATCGCGAGGACTACAAATTCAATGCCGACGAACATGACATGGATGAGTAAGTGTTTTAGCTTTAAAGCCCTACAAAGGATCTGTTATTAAAGAAGCTACTTTTGTCCCCATGCAGCAGTCGTACGCCGCCCCAGGAGCTTTGCGATGTGGACATCAAGGAGGAGGAAATCAATGAGACCTTCAACGAGACCTACAACACTCACCATCTCAATCAGAGCGACATTCATGGCGGTGGCGAGCGTTTGAGTGTCTCGCCGAATCACAGCATCAGTCGCAATGGCATCCACGAGGCCGAGAGTCCTGCCACCATGTCTGCAGCAGCTGCCTTGGACACCAGCGGGGCCTTCATGCCCGGCGGTGGCGGCGACATGTCCGGCTTCCAGGCCAACTTCAATATGAACAACATATCCGCCACGCTGGAGGCCTTGAATGCCCTTCGAACTGGCCAGTTTCCCAGTGCGGCAGCTGCAGCAGCGGCCGCCATACACCACCAGCACCAGGCACAAGCTCAAGTGGCGCAGGCCCTGCAGCACCAGCACAGCAGCAGCCACAACAATAATAATAATAATAACGAGGATGATGATGATGCCATGAAGCCACTGGCCAAGAGGCAACGTACTAGCAGTGGCAGCATGCTGGGCAACGAGGATCAGGCGACATCAGTGCCCGTCATCTCGGAGTGTCAGGCCCTGGAGCGTTCGGGCAGCAGCAGCAGCAATGGAGGAGGAGCTGCAGCCCTAGCGGGAGCAGTCACAGCCAACGGCGTCAGCACCAGCACCAGCAGCGACAACTTTGAGCTGCGCCTGTTCATGGAGATGCAGAGCAAGGAGCACATGATGCGCATGAAGATACTGGAGGTGCAGTTGCAGGCGGCCAAGCACAGTCGCGACTTGGTGGAGATCAACAAGACGCTGGCGCTGCAGAAGCTGCAGGAGCTGGCCAGCAAGCGGTTGCCCAGTTAGGACAGACAGATGAGCAGCAGCAGGAGCAGGATCAGAAGGAGCCACAGCATTGGAAGGAGCAGCCACAGCAGCCCATTGCCGTTTCATGTTACATTAGTTTATAGGATTTGAGAGAGCCACCAAGGCAGAGAGCGGCGGCTAGAGTTTAGCCTTAGGTATTAGACATAAGTTGAAAACAGGATCCATGGCTACACACACACACAAACACAGAGACACAAGCAACATTCCTGGCATTGTTGATCAGTATTTGAAAGCTAGAAGCGACGACTCCCCCGACACGCAGACACACACACAGCAGCGAGGATCACCAGGCGCTCGGAAGTATGCCATAATCTTATGATGAATCGCCTACCTCACTCAGTACCCACAGCACGCACACTCACGGCTAGCTAGCAGACTCACACACACTCTCCTCTGGCCTAACCACCACACCCCGGCACTTGACCAAGTCAAGGGTCAAGTTTAGTTAGTTTCTAGTGTTAAGTCCACTCTCTCCAAGTTGCTCAACTACCACCAATGTATTGTACTTACGTTCTTGACATCAGTTAACGTCGTTCTGCTATCCATCACTAACGATCGGAGCATGTATTAATCATTTTTTTAGCCCTAAGCGAAGAGAACTCTATTATACATATATTTGATTTTGATTCTTACTCCTACTTGTATTTATTTTTATCTCTGTATAGACTCTCTCTATATATTATATACATACATATGTTTGTTTGAATGCCATATTTAATGCAAGTTCTTTTTAATATCCCATAATTTCCATTTGCGCTGCAAAGCAAATTGTTACCATATATATATATGTGTATATGTAGGCCTCAAGAAAGCACCGCCCCGCTTATCAGAAGGGGTTCAGTTTATAGTAGTAGAAGGCTTCCTTTGTGTAAAGCGTGTAAATGAAAGATACAAATTATTTTAAATAAAATATAAACAAAAAAAAACTAAGAAAATATGTTGCCTTCAGATTTTTATTTATTTTCCAAACATCATGCAAGTGATATTAGTTATCAGAAATTTTAAATTTTTGGCTGCCATCTGGTGGGTTGGCCTGCTGCAATGATTGTATCTGCGAATCCACTTTGATCATCTTTGCGGTTACTTCGTTCTTCTGGCTGAGAATTCGTTGGCGCAAGAGCTTGAGCTGCTCTCTTTGCTATGAAATACGAACTATTAATTAATAATTTTAAATTTAAATGGAAAACCTTACCAGCTTAAGGAAGTGTATGTTCTCCTTGCCCCGGGATTTCTCATATAAATGTCTGCAGGCATATCTGCTTTCAAATTACGTTAATATTAATTTTTAAATAAGCTTAAAGTAGACTTACTGATTGCCCTGGAAGAGGGCCTTTGATTTGAGCACCAATGCCTCCAGCAGCTTTCCCACAATCTTCGGCATATCTGTACTTATTTATCACTTTCGATGGTAGAGATGGACGGAATTAAACGAATTTTGGAATTTACTGGAAATTTTTAGGACATAAGTAATGAAATGAAATAAGTTAAGGAAATGAAATGAATGATAACGAAGTAAGAACGAAGGCAAACTGAGTGCCTACTTGCCAGGTATTTTCTATTTTTATTTTTGTTTTCCCATTTTACAGACTCTTTTTGAATTTTTCCAGCATGGCTTTTAGTTCCTTAATTTCCACCATTAGATTTTGTCTAACTTGCTCGGCCCGGATACTGGTCTTGCGGTCCATTTCCCTGACCTCAACCTCCAAGGCCCGAATATCCGCTATGATCTCTTTGATTTTGCGCTCTTTGAGTTTAACAAATTGTTCCCTGCTCTGTGGGGAGTTGAAAACAAACTACAAGGATTATTACAAGTTTTATTAAATACTCACTAATTTCAGGAAATAATTCTTTTCATCGCCTCTACCCTTTTCAGCGAACTTGTCCGATAAGTGTCGCCAGTTGGTTCTGAGTATTAAGCAATTTGTAATTAAAACTAATCATTATAATTTTTATCAATTCACTTACATAATCTCGCAAACCTTTGGCGCACTTGTGCGTCGCAGAATTGTAAAATTCTTAAAAACATAGGGGTTACTTTTCTTGGTAGAACTGTAATGGCTTAAAGATCGTTCAAACGATCTATGGGAAAATCACTTAGCTGGGTGAAAAATATATAATTGTGCAATTTTTACTCACCTTAGGCTACCTGAATTAAAAATTTTGCCGAGTACTATATTCTTTGCCATGGTGGAGATTAAAATTCGAGTCATTGAGGATGTTTATTTTGAAATGTAGGTGTTGTATTTCATTTAACTCTACTAAATCTGACACATTTTGGAAAGGTAAAGGTAAAAAGAAATGTGTTTTTGGACAATTTTGGACAAGCTTATGGTCCAAGATTTTTCTAATAACATTTTTTGTATATTGATAAGACGTATTCTATATATAACCTATTTTAACTGTAAAAAAAGAAAACCTTGCAGAGTACAAGAAATGTTAATATTAAGTTTATGTTTATGTTTATGTGAAGGGGCCCACAGTACCGCCTCGCCCCTCTTTGTGCTTACGGAATAAGTCCTCAAAAATTGGGCACAACAACTATTTTTTTGGGGGTTATTTTACCTTTAAAAAAATTAATAAAAAAGTCCCCATAAAATATGAAAAAGTCCCTAAACCAGATTTTTTTCGGGACTTATTTCATTACTGTTGTATATACTTATTTAATATTATGTAAAGAACGTAAATTAAAAATCGCGCGATATGTTTATTACTATTAATTTAATTGGGAAGTTATTTCGCAGAGCCACAAACTTCGTATACAAATCTCGGCTTTTCAAAGTAAACTTCCCTTCTGGTTTCACCTTTAAAGCAATTACAATTTTAGTGATTCACCTTTTAAATTATTTTAAATGTAAACAAACTGCAGCTCAACTCAACTCAGATGTTTACATTTTCACTAGAGGGCTTGCTCTGTTCAACCTGATAAGAAAAATACAACAAATTCACCCATCTCAAAAGTAATATTCCAAATATAATTTATTATTTATTCATTTTGCGATATTTTCAGGCATACATTGTTTTGGGACCTGGTCGTGGTATAGGTGAGTCGTAGATAAAGGGGCGTGGCTGGGGATTTGGATTCCTGAAGGGACCGCTGCCGGGTCCAAATCCAGGCCCGGAACCAGGTCCAGTGTGACGAGAAGGCGAGGCATCACCAGGAGCGGGCAGGCAGCCCAAAAGAGCCAGGATGAGCAGGCAGCAGAGTCCAAGGAACTTCATTGTAGAACAAAAGCCGAGATGTTTCTGAATGTCAGTCTGAGGGAAGCTGAGGGCTTTTATAGCTGCTGCTTCTGCTGCTGGTGATGTTGCTCGTTTTTTTCAGGGGGAAGCCCTCGGGGGGATTTTGCTTTCGCTGAAATCACCGCCTTTGGGTGATTTCTTATCGCTTGTCGGGGCATCGGGCGTTGATTTAGTGTCTGGCTTGGCTTTTCTCTTGGCCTGCTTTTTCAGGTCGGAGTTTAGTTTCACATCAAATTCAAGGCTACGAATGCACCGGGTGAGGTCAGTGAGCATGTGCTCCACGCGTTTCTGTTCGAGGGAGAGCTCATGCCAATGCTGATCCATCATGCTAAATTCCTTGAAGGGTTTTGGGTTAC
>VNJU01001390.1:0-14935 GCA_008042675.1 Drosophila seguyi | reverse complement strand
CTTGGCGTAGACATATCGAATGCAAGAAACTACACCTAAAACTGAAAGCCAGCAGCCTTCACTGGATTATAAACTCTCGTTCGCCCTTGTGTCTGGACTACAAGGTTCTGCTCTACAACACCACTCTTAAGCCAATCTGGACCTATGGCTCCCAGCTTTGGGGAAACGCGAGCAAAACCAACATAGACATCATACAGCGCGCTCAATCAAAAATCCTGCGTACTATCACTGGGGCACCATGGTATATTCGTAACCAAAACATCCACAGGGATCTCGGCATTCTCGCAGTAAAAGATGAAATAGACAAGCTTAAAGCATCCTACAATGTAAAACTCTGTGCCCACCCAAATCCACTCGCAAGGGTTTTGACTCGGGTTTCCAACCGAACTCGCCTGCAACGTACTGATCTTCCAACCCAGCCATAATTTGTCAGGGCCATTTATACTGTTAAAGTCTATATGACTGCTAGTTAGGTTATAATATAAGATTTGATACACTTATTGTTAGACTCGAAACAAGAAAATTCAATAAATAAATGCAAAGTCAAAAAAAAAAAAAAAAAAATGCCCAAATCAAACTTAATTTTCAGTACTAATTTAAACGAAAGCTCTATCCTTTCAGATTTTCACCGTGTAAAACCCTATTATTCGCCTGGTCCCAACGGAATACCTGGCTATGTGCTTACGTATTGTGCCGACTCCCTGTGCAATCCCCTTCTATAATTGTTTACTTTGTCCTTAGAGACTAGAGGTCTGCACGAATGCACTCAAAATTTCGGATATTTGAGTACAACTAGCCTGAGTCGGCAGAGTATTTTCTGATGTATATTCCTTAGCTCTACTGGTGCATCAAGTCGACACGCAGGTGAATATCAATCTGATGGACACCACCTTCTCCTCGGAGAGGATCCTCCGCGCAATACGTCCTGGAAACGTACTACGGTACCGGCTAATGCGAGCTGAAATTTCCTGTGAATCCCCCATCCGACATCTCCTATGACTCCTTCTCCCTACCCAGGTGTAAGTCAGGCGTGTAAAGCTACCCGTGCCCTCTGACTTTCGGTTCGCAGCTGAATGGCTAATCCAGCTGGGTTAGAACGGAGCCTTTCCAGGGCCGGGCAACCCTGGGTCGGAACAAGCCTTGCCGTGGCTTAGGGGCGAAGCCCCGGTGGACCCTTTTCAAAGCCCCAAACCCCTCCCGCCGCGCTCGCCTCTCCGAGCAACACGGGCGTTTATGAATATGAATTTTAAAAAACAATCCGATTCGGACCTAATGGGGGAGGTAAGACCCCAAAACATCTCCGAAATCGACGAAAACGAGTTACTGCGCTTAGATGACGAGACACTAAATTCGTCGAGTTCGGTGGGGACTGCCAAGTCGAGCACTCAACAAACGATACAACAGTCTACTAAAACCACCAAGCCGTGACACGCCAAGATGGAGGGAAACGTAATACACAAAGAAAACAAAAAAGGGATATATACAGCCAGAAGCAAAAAGACTCTTGGAGTCTTGGAGTCGCTGGATGGAATCAAAGATATGGCTTGGTTAAGCAAAATACTCACACCACGCTTATAAACAGGTCTAACGGCCCAGGAAGTACGTCAGCAGAAGAAACACTACACAGCTAACCCGAAAGTAGAAACGAGAACAGTGGGAAGCCAAGCTCCGAGTCGATGAGATCGTCACCATGGAAAGAATCCACTGGGCTAAAGTGGTAGCATACGCAGACGACGTAGACTTACTCACTTCAGCACCATTTCCAGACGTCATAAGCGAACTAGCGAAGAACAGCGAACAGTCATCAACCCCAAGACAAAAATATTTCTCTACACAGCGGTTGTAAGACCCATACTCACATACGGAGCACTAGTAGTAGGTGGCCAGCACTAACTAGGGCATATAATATCCACAAACTCACTAGGATACTAATATCGGCATGCGCAGGTGCCGAGCACGGGGTAGGGGTCCGGAATCTTTGCCGAAACCTGGGGGATAGAAGAGTCCTTCCACCTCCCAGGGTTAGCAACAGTATTCCAGGCGGAGGCTCTTGGGATATTGAAAGCAGCTGAATTTTCATTGGGCCGAGACCCCCTGAAAACCAAGGTAAGGATATACTCAGATAGCCAATCGGCCATCAAATCTCTCGCAGCAGCAACGACTATATCTATACTATACCAAATATAAGTAGGCACTTAACAGCCTGGGTACCCGGACATAATGACATCCCCGGCAACGAAAAACCGACGAGCTGACCAGGAAAGGGTCAGAAGAAATCTCCCTGACAACAGACAACCATCTCTGAACACGGTTCAGGTCGAAATTCACGACCACTTCAAACAACTAGCCACGTAGGAATTATCGATGAAGGCGGAACACAGGAGATCGAAACTATGCTGGCCTAAATATATAATAGAAGACGGACTGCAGAGCTGATCTCCAAGAGTAAAACAGACATCAAGAGAGTAACGGCAGTAACGGCATCACCTGTCACTCGCCAATAGGCACGCATGCCTGTAAGATGGGCCTTCCCTAAAACCCACACTGCAGAAGTTGCAAGGAACCGGACGAGCAGGAGACACCGGAGCATCTACTGTGTCACTGCCCGGCATTCAACCAGATCAAAACGCGTCACTTCGGAGCATACCACCTCGGGTCACTAGGGGAAGTGGAAGGCAGACAGTGAATGCCATCCTAGCTTACCTGAATGACACGGGCTGATACTGAAGGAGGCGCTGACTACGACCAAGACGAGGGAGTGGACCAAAACGGAGCTAAGCTCTTCTTATTTTGCCCAGAGTAACTTCACCACTTACACCTACTCTACCTGTAGCACCAAATAATTAATAAATAAATGAAATAAATACCCTTGCAGGGTATTATGGTATGATTCCGTTTCTACGCAAACTAGTTTTCCATTTTTAAACGTTTGCAGATAGTCCTATATATGATCTCACTACTATATAAGTCGGAACGGGCCGGATCGGACGACTATATCATATAGCGCAATAGGAACGATCGGCAAATTTTAGTAAAAAAAAATATAACTTAGCCAATTTTTAAGATATTTGCATACAATTTTAGATCTGGCCATTTTGTATTATTTTAGAATCACGGGTTTTGTTTTACAAACAACAAATTAAAATTAATAATTAATATTATAATATTATATAATGATATAATTAGAATTAATTTCAATTTGTTGTATACAATACAAAAAAATAACTCATATTTTAAGATTTCTGTTGTACAAATTTTGACTGTGTCTTATATTTAGTTAGGCAACAAAATGTTGGTAGTATAATATAATACATATTTTCGTGCACTTATCTTTGTTTCCTTAAATAATAGAGCCATACCCAGTGCAAATTATTATATTATTAAGTAAAACTTGAAATAAAATCTATATTGAAAACACCGACAAATGGAGTGTCAAAATAAAATTACTGACTTAAAAGCATGCATATCATGAATGAATGCGTCCAGACCAGAACACCAAACAATGTTGAGACAAAAATAACAGCATTTCCTTGTTTACTGCAACATTTTAGATAATTCTCCCAGCATTTTCTCATCTGCTGAATGACTTAGTAATTACTATAACAAATATAACAAAAAATAAAGAAAGAAAATTTAAGTTTTGGGAAGGTAAGAATTTAAGTATAAAATATAGGTCCCGGATTCATTTTTAATAATATCAACATAAATAAAAATAAAAAATCAATAAAATAAAATAAATTAAATAAGCCTTTGTATTAATATGTACGTATAATCCTTTTTCCCAATTTAAAAAATATTTTTGAGCTTTAATTTTATGCAAATAAGCTTTTATTATATATTATATACATACATATAACATATATTGTATGCTTTGCTTATGCCTGGTTAATAAAAACTTTGGGCGGTAAAAAAGTGAAAAGAACATGCTATCGCATTGTTATAAGATTTTGCCCGTTTTAAAATATCTCCCATCGTTAGGGGTGAAGTATAGGAATATGATTAAAGATTGTCCAAGGTGGGATAGTTATCGTTTTGTAAACTGCTTTCTTCTTCACAAAAACTGTAACCGGGATCTTCATCGTCATCCGCTCCTTTAGAACAGTGGTCGTATTCTTGTTTGGAAAAAGACAAGACGCAATTCTTGTTAGTCTTTAACTCATCAATAGAATCAGTTACAGAAGGTATTGGGGATATCGGTTTGAAGACGTGCTGCAGCGGACTATATAGAAAACCATTTTCCTGCTCAAACGTGTCTGTGTCCCGAAGGTGATGCTGCAAATGCTGTCGTAATTGATGTAGCTTACCGTTTGCAGTTTGACTGTTTTCGAAATGAAAGGTGTGATGTTTTTGCAACGGCAAGCGTATTGGCTGTCCCGAAACTAGACCGTTGTAGTGCCCGCCTACAAGCGGTTCTTGCAGGACCTCTAAAATAATTTGTGCCGGAATATCTCCCTTTTGGGTAGCGGAATTGAATAGTGGTTTCTGAGGGAGACATTTTCTTGGCAGTATCAACCGTTCATTATTTTCTTCATTGGATGTGGCCGCGATATTACTAGTGGTATTACTCGAGGTGTTCTTGATTTGCAATTTTTCTGATGTTCTTGTCGGATTAGCTGCGGCACGGGCCCCAAAGGGCTGTCGGGTATTATAAAAGTATGGGACACTGATAGTTTGCCTCCGGAGTTTCCCTTTGTGGTTATTTCCGTTGTCATTACGTTTTCCATTTTTTGCTAAAAATGGATTATTAGCCAGCCATTTGATTTGCTATAGTTATTTGAATAATAAATTGCATGCAGTATAAATGTTGATGACGTGATGATAGCGCCGTGTTTATCCCAACAACAAATTCATGTAAGTAAATAAAGCAACCAAAATTAAAAATATTTTTCTGTTAACAAAAAAGAAGACGTGTTTGTTTCCTACCCAAGATCAAGCGAATTTAATTCTCAAAATAAACAATCTAATTTTGAATTAAATGAATAACAAATTAATAAGTTAAAAGTGAACTGTAATGTTTTCATGTTCTTCTTAGATATAGCTATAGCTATAGATTGCAAAAATATATTTGCTATGATATGCATATTTAAACAATTTTTAGAATTTATAATTTTATTTCTCAAATACTAATTTGTATACTCATGCCGGGTACTCTTATTTTAATCAGTTCCGACCCTATACATATACATTTCTGATCAGTTTCAACAGCCGAGTCCGTTTTTCCTTCGTCTGTCTCTCATTTTTGAAGCAGTTTGAATAAAACTTTGCAGATAGTCTTCTTATATTCTCAAAAATGTATGAATCAAAACGTTCCGAATCGGATGACAATAACATAAAAGCTTTTATAGGAAACAAGGAATTTTAAGAATTAATATAACTTTGCCAGTGTTCAACATAATTTAATTTAATCTGCGTTGAGACATAACCATTTTAAAGTGTTTTAGAATTTTTGTATTAATGTTATAAAATGTTGACTATTTTACAACATATAAACTCTAATTGTAAATAAAATATGTATAGATAAATGTTAATACCGAATTTTTATGATGTGTGCTTTATATTCTTACTGTTCGTTTTTCTTGTCATATGATCAAATTGGGTTAATGCTTAATTATCAAATTTTTAACTGCAACGGTATACAAACTTTTGCGTGCCGAAGGCAGCTTCCTTTTTTTTCTCTACTAGAACCTAGGTTACTAAGAGTTTTTTCACTGAATAATCCCCCTTAAGGGGTTAAAATTAATTAATTTATGTTTCACAGAATACAAATTATTGGGTTCTAGCTTACTCCGGGCTGCCGAAGATTGTATAAAATTAATTATTGTGGTCAAATTAAAATAAGTTAATTTTAAATAATTTACCAGAACAGATATATTTATAAGTTTTCGATCTTTTCTATGACAGCTATCATGTCTCAAAGTATCTAAAAATATGTTATCATTTACCATATGGGCACACGGACTCGGCTACTATTGTTGATAAAAAATATATACCATTGGGCCCGAAAATTGGTTCTTTTAGGCAAAAACAAGAAAGGAAGCTAACTTCGGCATGCCGAAGTTTAAATACCCTTGCAGTAAGTAGTAGAAGCTGAAGAAAAATGTTCTGACTTTTTCTCTTTCTCGGGTACTGACATAAAATAAATATTGCCAGCAAAGAATGTTGCTGGCGAAAAGTGTGGCGAGCAACAAAGCCAAAAAGATATATATATTCCTTTAGTAGCTATATGATATAGTGGTCCGATTTTGATAGAATTAAAACCGAAATTCTAAAATAATACAAAATGGCCAGATCTTAAAGGTTATGCAAATATCTTAAAAACTGGCTAAGGTTTCATTTTTTCATTAAAATTTACAGATCGTTCCTATGGCAGCTATATGATATAGTCGTCCGATCCGGCCCGTTTCAACTTGAGAGCATATAGAAGACTACAAGTATCTGCAAAGTTTAATTCAGATAACTTTAAAACTGAGGGACTAGAAACGGACGGACAGACAGACAGACGGACAGACGGACATAGCTAGATCTAGATATCGGGTGTTGATGCTGATCAAAAATATATATACTTTATAGGGTCGGAAATGTCTCCGTCACTGCGTTGCAAACTTCTGACTAAAATTATAATACCCTGCAAGGGTATAAAACTATGCAGTGGTGTTAAGCCTTTAAAATAGTAGTCTATTTTCGATTCATTGCGTTCATTTAAAATATGCTCAGCTGGTTAATTAAAAAGCAGATGTAATATTATTGATAATACCAACCTCATAATGACTAGAAACTTCACTGCTTTTTGGTGGTTCTGCGGTTTGAACTGCACTTTTTACAGTAACAGAAGAGGCAGACTCAGAATTTGTAAGTTGGTGACAGATTTGATATTGTTCCGAAGTCTTAAGAGCTGTTACATCCGCTGCCTTTTTTTCTAAGCCCTTCGATTCGGCTCTACTGCTGGTGTATACTGGGCCACAGAGTGGAACCGATGCCGCTTCATTAACAAGTATTTCCCCGTCTTCCCCAAGCTGACTTTTGGTTAAGGCAGACTCGTTGGGGCATTTGATTTCCTGGGCCAAGTCGCCGTGAGACAATATATTACTTTGAGCCTCCATATTTTTGTTAATATGTTTTCGGCATAGTGAGCCAGAGGATGAATTTTTAGTTAGTTTCGATTGAGAGTGCTGCGACAAAGCCCCGGGCAATTGGGACTCATAGGAGCTGTTGGATATTCCGGAATCACTTCGATAAATGCTAATACTCTCGGGCTCCATGAATGGGAATTCTGCACAGCTTTCCGCACTTAAAGCATCATTATTTTTTTGCTGATATCGATGTTGGTGTTTTTTTTTTTTTTGGATGACAGCAGAACACTCCTTAGGATTTGGATGCGAATGTAGTTGCACAGTAGCTATGTTCTGAATAGAATTTAGGTTACATCTCCCTCTATCCGTACTTACTACATCCTGGCTGGAGGTAGTATTATTTGCCACATTCTCGTAGCCGGAGTGGCGTATGGGTCGACTGGGTATTTCCATATGACAATGTCTTACGCCAGCAAATGAATGTTTCTTTTTGCACTTAGCGGATGAGCTTTGAGATGTCGTTGAACCTATAGAGCAGTTAGCATTGCACACCTTTTTTTTAATCTTGGTTGCGCAAGATAACTTCAACGAGTAAAATTGGTTATTCCTATCTAACGTAGTTTTCATGGATTTTTCTCGGGCCGAGCCTTCTAACTCATCTCCGACTGTGTTGTATTTGTTACTGCTACTTGCAGACAGAAAAGGATTAGTACTGAGTAGCAACGCATTCGGAACGTCAGTTGGTAGCGAAGCCCGCTCTACCACAGCATAGGTTGGCTGATAATCCTGGTTTATATCATTTGATAAATGAACATCTGACAAAGAAGTGTTGATTCTTTGTGTAGCTTCATCTGATATTTGCGTGTTCTTATTTTTAGGTTGGTCACGTTGGATATATTTAGGGTAATTTTTTGAGAATACATTGCTTAAATTTCGTAGGTCATTATGTGCGGATGTTGGTTCATTAAAGCTTCGTTTACGTTGATAGGTAGAAGGTGGACGGTGCATGATGTTCTGCAAACTATGATTTTGTTCAGCTTCATGATCAGAGAAAGGATGAGCGTATGTCAAATGATGCTGAGGTGTCTGTTTAGGTTGCTGATGGAGGTTAGATAGCTTACTGATATCCTCATGAAGTCTCTTAGATCGTGGAGCGATCTGCTCCACATTTGTGTTGTTATTTAAATTTGTAGGGGTAGTAGAGATCTGTCATTTTAATCCATTGCGTTAGTTAGAAGGAATACACGAAACATGCAAAGTATAAGAACAAATGTTGTGATTAGTAGTTTGAGTTTGCTTTTTAAAATGCAATGACTATAATATGGTTTTGTTGTTATAGACAAATTACAATACTTTATTATTAATTATCGTTACATATATTCATGTGATTAATCACAATTTATTACAGTAAAAGCTATATATGCATCTGTGTGTATTAATTTGTAATATATAGAAGTCTCAGCCAAGTACGTTCCGATATGTTGTATTTGACATGACTCTAACAGGTCGAAAATACCTTTTAAGGTAATACTGCTACCAAATTAGCTATTAACAGCCCTGGAGTCAAAGATTTATTCTTCTGCCTGTTTCACACATTTTTAGTTTTTTTTTTTTTGTTTTTGCGCGCGGGTCCCACGCCCACCTCCCGCCCAACCGACCGAGGGGCGCAGCCGTGTGACGTACGGCACGATCGCGTTCTAGATAGACGCGTGAGAAGAGAATAAAGGAAAGTACGAGGAAATTTTAGTTTTAGGTTCATGCATTATTACGAGCTAATTCTGCTAGCAATATAGTTTTAAGACGAGGGAGGCACTCACTGCCCTCCATACAGTCAAAGAGGCGGTTGTAATCGTACATAAGACCCTAAAGGGTTCATGTACCTCAAACTCCCTCCTAAGGAGTTAAGGGGATAAAAGTTCTGGATGTTAGTCGGGGAACATGGAAGTTGAGCTGACCTAGCAGGTAGGGGCTCTCTACGGTACCGTGAATTAGCTTGTGTAGGAAGACTACACCAAGCATCGTTCTACGGTTAGCTAGGGATGGTAAGTTAATTAATAGAAGTCTACTAGCGTAAGACGGTAATCTTAGGTCGGCATCCCAGGCTAAGCCACGTAGGGCGAAAAGCAGAAAGTTTTTTTGAACGGATTCGATGCGGTTGATATGAACTCCAAATTGAGGACTCCAAACACAAGAACCAAACTCCAAAATAGGACGAACTAGCGAAGTAAAGAGAGTTTTCGTTATATAAGGAGAATCGAATTCCTTCGACCACCTTTTAATAAATCCCAGCACTCCTTTGGCCTTGTTAACCATGCAAGAAATATGATCTGAAAACGAAAGCTTAGGATCTAGACGAACACCTAGATCATCAACATGGTGATTCTTTCCAAAGCGCAATCATTAAGCATATATGTTGCATACTGGGGAGTGACACGTGAGAATGTCATCAGTTTTCACTTAGATATGTTGAGATGTAATAAGTTAGCACGACACCATGCTTGAAAGTTGTTAAGATCCGATTGTAAGTCTGACTGGCATGAGCTGTCCTTATACTGCAGGCATAGTTTTTCATATTGCATTCTGCTCCACCGGGTGTTATATCAAAGTTTAATAGGTCGCATTAATTAAAGGATGCTTTCAAATAACTGATAATCGACTGCCTAGTTCAAAGAATTATGAAATTATAAGGTTATGACCTATTTGGACTGAAACAATTCGAACTGGTGAGAAAGCAAATGGATATGATGTAATCTGAGCCATATTGAGCAATATCAGGAAACATCCATTAAAGTATTTAGTTTGATACTTCATCTAGAATCGCAGGACTTCTTAAAAAAAAACGTCGTTTTGGGGACATTGTGACTATCGTCGATGGATAAAATAATTTTAATAAAATTACAAATTTTTTGTTATTATTCAGTTGAGAGAAAAATAGGATCAATTTTTAATATCTAAGACCTGATAAATATATAAAACTAAAAATTATTTTATATTTTTCAGTGTTTTCATGCTTGTCCAATGCTTCTGCGTACTATCAAGGTCACAGAATACACACATGTTGTAAATATGAGTGTATAAAAATCTATATGTATGTGTGCTTGGATGCGCACAAAATTCACACCCCTGCAGTATCTGTCATTAACGATTCATCAATAATTCATCAACCCATATGGCGGTGTGTTGATGAATTGATGATGACAAACCCATAGAAATAGTGATGCTTTTTGTACGGGATGTCCGCTCCCGTCATCAACACAAAATCATCTACAATAAATCACCTTTTCATCAACACTTTAGACCAAAAATTCATGAAATATTCATTAAAAATGTATTAACAATTTATTAACAATTCATCAACAATTCATCAACAATTCATCAACAGTTCATCAAAAATTCATAAGCAATTCATTAAAGATTCATCAACAAGGATTCATCAAGAATTTTTTAAATGTATTAAATTATTATTTTTATCTTATAATCTGGTACTAAAGAACTAGTGAGATGGTTCTGAGGTGGGCTAGCTGAAGCCACCAGACGGGTCGCAGGTTGCGGATAGCGCAAGGTCTCCTGTGGAGGTTAGCTGCGAATAGCGACTTGTCGCGAATAAGCAGTCCCGGACAACAGCGGGTACCACACCGTCTGTAGTACCGACAAGGCGCTTATTTAAATGTCTTCAGCACATAGTCTTACAAACTCCTAACTTCCTACACGCGTTCCTACCCACATCCTATACCTAACATCTCACAAGGGCAGTGGTGAGGTCCTGAGGCAAGGGTGTCACCTCACCCCCTAAGCCAGGGTGTTATGAGTTCCGTGCCCATTGGCTGGTTTGCAGTCAGGGGTAACCGACTGTATTTGGACGGAGCCTCACCGATACCTGGCCGCCTCGGTGAGTATACCTGGCCCCAGCGTGTTATTGGGGGCTATGACACGCTCGTGGGACCAATTTATGGAATCAAAAATTAAAAAATATTTAATCACGCGGGACTTAACCGCATCACAGCTACCAGAGCGGATAGAGGAGGAGGCTCGGGACGTTGGTGGCAAGCTGGCGCCGCGCAGGGGCGTGGCCCCTCAACCAAAGAGTGCCGCAAAGCCGAAGGGCTCGACCCCGACGCTGAGCGCCTCGAAGGATGCAGAGACTATCACGTCTCAAGTGGCCGGCAGTGAGGTCACCAAACAGACTGACAGCAAGGGGAGGGCTGCAGTGCCTGGCACTGCCCCGGCGGCTGTCCCGCAGGCGAACGACGCCAGCAGGAGAGACGCCGCAACACCCTCTTCCGCAAGGTCGAGGCAGCTACCCGGGAAACAGCCTGTCCCAGCGGCAGGTCTGCCCGGGGGAGCCGGAGATCCTCTGAGGCAAGGCCTCGGCGGAGCCGGCCTTACGTGGTACCTACGGTACCTCGAGCGAGGGCTCAAACCGGAGGAGGCCCGCAAAAGAGCGCTAGAGCACCGTGCGCCGAACGTGGCTCCAGCGAGGAGAGCTGCGGGGGAAAACGTGTCCCCGATAGAAAGAGCTGGCGGTCAGGCCATTGCGGGGAGGAAGAGGCAGCCCGAACTCCCCAAGACTACGGCCAAGAGGACTAAGACCAGGAACACCGCGGCCCTGGAGGTCTCTAGAACCTCACATAGCGCGAAGCGTCCGAAGGCGGCCTCGTACGACAGTATTGCCAAGGGCACGAACCTTGCCATACTGGCGCGGGACTACCCGAAGAGGCTCCCGACAAAGGAGGAGTTGTCAGCGGTGGAACAGGCCCTCGTGCAGGAGATGAGGAAGGGCTGGACCGCAGCCCTAAACTTCAACGGCATCCAGTTCCGTGATGGTCTACTTTTAGTGGACTGCATGGACTGCGATGCCAAGAAATGGCTGGAGCTAACGGTCCCCAACGTTAGCACCAAGGTGGGTGTGCAGCTTCGCACCTGCCTTCAAGAGGACTTGCCGGTGACGAACATCGTCACGCTATACCTGCCTCGAACGGCAGGGGAGACGATGGAGAAGTCCTTAAGCTGCTCAATGAGCAAAACAAGGGTCTTCTCACCGAGACTTGGCGGGTCATCCGGCAAATAGAGTCCAAAGGAGGCAAGGTGCTGATGCTTGGCCTGGATGAGGAGGCGCTTACACTCCTCATAAAGCGAGAGATGCTGGTGAGCTACCGGTTCGGCCAGCTGAAATGCCGCCTGCACAAAAAGCAGGATCCGGTGATGGCGGAGGTGTCCACTGAGGCAGGGGCCGACGTTGTGCCTGGCACTTACACGGTTGCAGCCAAGGCGGCACCCTCCTGCCCCTCGGACGAAGCAGCGGAGGCTGAAGCCTTAGAAGCAGGCCGAGTTGGACTCGGAATCACTCCAGGGGCTGGACCTGACGCGCCTGCACATGGGCGGCTTAGAGGAGCCGACCAGCAACGAGGAGCCATCCGATGATGAGCGGACACCCACTGAGATGCAGTCAGAGGTCTACCTGACGCTCTCGGAGGGTAAAGAAGAGCTCTGAGGATGGGAGTCACCAGCGTGGTTCAGATCAACCTGCATCACGCGAAGGCAGCTTCGGCTGTCATCGGCAGGTTGGTTACCAGGTCGGACCTGGGGCTGGTGCTCATCCAGGAGCCTTGGGTCGTCAGAGGCAGGATCTGCGGCCTAAATCAAGTGAGTATGCAAAAAATTGCAGATGTAAGGGAGGCATCACCAAGAGCTTGCATCTTGGTGCGGAAGGATATTAACTTTCTATGTCTATCTAAATTTCTCAGCAGAGATCTAGTAGCGGTGATGATCACTAGCGAACGCGGGAGTATTGCGGTGGCGTCAGCATACTTCCCAGGAGACGTGACGGATGCCCCCCACCAGAGGTTTGATACAACACTGTAGCAGCAAAAGGCTACCCCTGCGACGCCAACGCGCACATTGTTGCATGGGGAAGTACGGATACCAACAGCAGAGGTGAGTGTTTAGTAGACTATCTTGTATCTAGGGATCTCACAGTATTTAGTGTGGGGGCTAAACCCACTTTTATTACTAAAACCAGGTCCGAAGTACTGGACATTACCTTCGGCAATGAAGGGGGCTCCCGGTTGATTCGCAACTGGAAGGTCTCCTCAGAACCATCAATGTCGGATAACAGGATCATCCTGTTCGACATTCATAGTAACCTTAGCTTCAGCAGAGTTATCAGGAACCCACGACGGACTGACTGGCCAGCCTATCAGTCCTGTCTGGAATTAAATCTGAGCAGACTGAACCAGAGTAGGAGAGTATCCTCTCCGGAAGATCTTGAGCAACTCTCAAGAGAAGTAGGGGAGACACTCTTGGATGCATATCATGCAAGCTGTCCCAAAAAAACTGTAGAGTCCAGCAGGGACAATCCCTGGTGGAATAAAAAACTAGGGCTAATTCGCGCAGAGGTCAGGAAGCTGTTTAACACAGCTATGAAGAACAGCGCCAATTGGAAACTATACACCAAAAAGCTGACAGAGTAGAACAAAGAGATCCGGTATAGTAAGCGCGCTCACTTTCGGAAATTTTGTTCTACCATAGAAAAAGCTGCACCAGCGGCTAGAGTGCTTAAGGCGATCTCAAAAGGCAAAGTACTATCTGAGCTTTGCCTGAAGAGAGCGGATGGTTCCTTCACAGAGGATGAGGAAGAGAAGGCGAAACTTTTTCTGCAAACTCACTTCCCTCTGTGCAGAACCATCTCCAATGTAGACATCAGTTATGAAAGGATCCCCAACGAGAGACCCAACTGGAGCCTGGCTACAGCAATCGTAACTGGGCAAAAGATTAGGTGGGCAGTGAGTACACTCAGCCCGTACAAAGCTTCGGAGATGGATGGTATCATTCCCATCCATCTTCAAAAGTGTATTGAACAGCTAATGCTGTTCCTTATAAGTATTTTCAGGGGAAGCCTAGCTATGGGTTACATCCCTAAGGCATGGAGAACGACTATTGTGATATTTATCCCGAAGGTTGGGAAAAAAAACCCATTTCACCCCAAATCCTTTAGGCCGATCAGCCTAAACTCCTTCCTGCTGAAAACCCTTGAAAAGATTTTGGATAACCACATTAGAAACTCGGACTTGGTGCGAAGTCCTCTGCATGCGCATCAGCATGCCTACAGAGAAGGGAGGTCAACAGAATCGGCAGAATAGCGGAAGTCACTGTCAACAATGTGACAGTTAGAGCTCAAACCACCAGAGGCTGTCCGCAGGGCGGTGTCCTATCACCATTACTCTGGAGCCTAGTGGTGGATGAGCTGTTAGATAAACTTACAGCAAATGGGTTCGAGTGTCAAGGCTATGCCGATGACATAACTCTGATCTGTAAAGGTAATTTTGAGAGCACATTGTGCGATAGAATCACACTGGGCCTAAGTCTGAGCTTAGACTGGTGCAGAGATGTGGGGCTAAACATCAATCCAGCAAAAACCACTGTTGTCGCTTTCACCAATCGCTACAAGCTGAAATCCATTCGGCCCATAGTCATTGGGGGCGGAGAAATACCGATCTCCACTGAAGTCAAATATCTATGAGTCATACTAGATAAGCGATTACTGTGGAGGCAGCATGTGCCTCTCGGGCGCTATGCGCACTTGCCCATCCACAGCTCTGGACGTGCTGCTCGAACTTCCACCACTGCACTTGTATATCAAGAACAGTGCTCGCAGATTTACCATGAGGATAACAGGGGCATGACCAGCTGACTCGGCTGCGACTGCTACTGACCTGTTACTGGAATATCCGCAGGACGCTCAGTTGGCCAAGTTCAGTTTTGAGAAAAACTTCAGAACGGAACTTAGCAACAAGTTGGAGTGGACCAACATGTCTACCACCTACGATGTGAAACCACATGCTATTAGATGGTACACTGACGGCTCA
>VNJU01001389.1:0-107426 GCA_008042675.1 Drosophila seguyi | reverse complement strand
AAGATAATGGGAAAGAAAAAAATCACCAGTCCACTTCCTAACATTGTTATGGCAGAAATCCGGATTGAAAAATAGTGTATAAAAAAGAAACACTGCCAAAATACACTGCACACTTTTATGCAATTCCTTAACTTGCTTCTTTTTCACTTGCACATAAAAAAAAAACAAACAAAATTAACTAAGCAAAAAGAACTTGCTGATTGGCATGCATATGTACATATTTTCATTAACTTCACAAACACTGCGGGGGCTGTCGATTTTCCGCTTCTGTCACTTGTTTTTCCGCCGTAGTTTTTCATTAACTTTTGATCGCCGCTGCGAGCTGCTGCACAAGAAACCTTTTCGTTTTTTCCACTCCGCTTTACACGGCGACGATAATGCAAGCCGGTGTTGTTGAGAGAGAGAGCGGGTTATTCTTACGATTCTCACGCGCTCTTAGGTTTCGCTTTCAAGCGCGAGCCAAATAACGGCGCTTTCAACGAAATAAATTTTCAAGGGCAAGAACATGGGAACAGAGAAAGAGTAAACTTGCTAATATTGCTGTGGCCCAGATCCAGATCCGAATTAATAAAATATAGTGGATGAAAAAACTCAGTCAAAATGTAGCCTTTTAATATGAAGACACTGCACACTTTTATGTATTTTCTGTACTTGCTTTTTTTCACTTTCACATTAATAAAAAACAGCAAAATTGTCGATTTTCCGCTTCTGCCACTTGTTTTTCTGCCATAGTTTTTCATTAGCCTTGATCGCCGCGACGAACTTCTGCACAGAGATTAATGCGTTTTGTCCCCTCCGTTTTACTTGGCGGCTTGAGAGAAAATGATTTGCATCGACGATAATGTAAGCCGGCGATGTTGAGAGAGTTGGTTATTCTTTCGTTTTCTTTCGCAGTCTCTCCCGCGCTCCACTCCATTTTACCCGGCGACGATAATGCAAGCCGGCGTTGTTGAGAGAGAGAGCTGCTAATTCTTTTGTATTCTCACGCGCTCTTAGGTTTCACTCTCAAGCACGGGCAAAATAACGGTGCTTTCAACGAAATAACTTTTCAAGGCCAACAAAGTGGGAACAGAGAAAGACAAAGTTAATGGGAAAGAAAAAATTGAATCTCCACTTCCTAACATTTTTGTGGCAGATCTGGATCCGAATTAAATAAGAGTAAATGCAAAACACAGCCAAAATGTAGCCTTTTAATATGAAACACTGCACACTTTTATGTATTTCCTATACTTGCTTCTTTTTCACTTTCACATTAAAAGAAAGAACAAAGTTGACTGGCCAAAAATAATATTCTTCACTAACATTATTTTTCGCCGTAGCTTTTCATTAGCTTTGATCGCCGCGCGAGCGTCGTTTTTTTCACACCGTTTTACTTGGCGACTTGGGAGATAAAGGTGCAAAAACATCGATTAAAACATCGATGCATCGATGTTTTTTTTGACCATCGATCCAACGACCAGCCGGGATAGTGCAAGGCGGCGATATTTTGAGAGAGACCTGGTGACTTCAAAGAAAAATATAATAAATAAATAAATATAGTTAAATAATTAAAATAATAAAAAAAAATTTAAGAACTACAAGAAAAATATTTTTAAGTAAATAAATATACTCAAAGAAAAAAAAATTTTACAAGAAAAATATTTCAAAGTAAGTAAATAAACTAAAATAATAAAACAAAGCTAAGAACGACAAGAAAAATATTTTAAAGTTAATAAATATACTCCAAATAATTTAAAAAAAAATGTATAAACAAGTAAAAAAGTCAACCTGTTTCCGCCCGGGATCGAACCGGGGGCCTTCTGCGTGTTAGGCAGATGTGATAACCGCTACACCACGGAAACTGGATGATCGAAGCTGGCAGAATGCCCCACAGCTTCCTCTCTCACTCTCTCCCGCTTACTCACTATCGCCTTCTTGCTCTCCTAGCTGCTGAGTTGATAGCCTTGTGACGTCATGTACCTCTATGGGCCTGTTGGGCAAGCCATACAAAAGAGCATCGGTGGTTCAGTGGTAGAATGCTCGCCTGCCACGCGGGCGGCCCGGGTTCGATTCCCGGCCGATGCAAAAGACTTTTTTTTATTTTTTTTTTAATATTTATAATTTATTTTTCAACTGTTTGTAGGCAGAGCTCTCTTTAGTCAGCTTCTGTGTTGATTTTCAATTATTCATATTCCCTTTCAAGGCAAATACTGAGGCACTCCGCCTGACGGAGCTATTAAGCCAAGCATAACGAATAAGGGGGAACGGAGCACGGCGCAAGGATAACGAAGAACTTGCAAAGCGTTTCATCCAATTAGAAAGTGTAGTTCCATTGTTAATTGCCCCATCAGAGATAGAGCCCGGAGTCGGAGCTAACTTTCCGGCGCATACCCAATGAGTTGTAATTAACTTTGGCCGAAAATCTTTGCCCAAAAGTCGCTGTCCGGCAGCTGATGATGGGTCGTTAGGCCCGTACCGGGAGGGGGATGGGGTCCTAAGAAGTGTTGGCGTTTTTATTGAGTTAAAGAAAATCGGGAAAGTTATGCAAAGATGCCCTAATTTATGGCGGACACTATTCCTGGTCACTCTCTTACACACACATCCTTCTTAGCTTGTTTGCTCCTTCAGCTCCTTTGGCCATTGTTGTTGTTGCTTTCTCTACTGTTTCCTGATTATTTTTGTAATTGCTGTTTAAGTTGTTGTGGCAACATCAGCCGCACTTCCTTCCGTTTGGGGGGCGTGATTTAATTGAAATCAATTAGCGGTAATGAGTGGTCATTAAGTTGGCTTAGTGCTTAGTGGAAGGGAGCCAAGTTCATTTCTGGGCCATGTTTGAGCCGGGGATAAAATGGGTTCATCTGGAGAGGGCTAGAGGACACACTCACTCACTCACTTCTTCGAGTTTGAGTCTCTCTTTTCAAGTTACTTTTTAAATTTAATGCAAATTGAACGTAAACTTTTGCAAATATATTTCAATTAGAAGGAGGCCGAAGGAGCATTTGCTAACAATAACAAATTAACTGCGCCACAACCAGTTCCAGAGGAGTTTGGTCCAGTTCACATATTTAACGAAAGACCTCCCCCCACGAAATGCAAGTACATGGACCCCCCCCCTACATACATCCTGGCACAAGGCAGATGAACACACTTAGGGGGGAGAAGGAAATGGTAACATGAAAAGGCGGTTCAGGGCGCAACTTTTTAACTAGGTTTTTAGCCTTGCAGCTCCTTCGGGGGGGTGTAGGGTGTAGGGTCGCTGTGGTTAGCTCTCAGTGTCGTCGCTCCACTTGGCAAAACGTTACATCCTTTGCTTTGTCCTGCTTCCTGCCCAGCCCTTGCTTTCTTTCTTTCTTTCCTTTTTTCTATCTCTTTCTCTCTCTCTGTTTTTTTTTATAATTGTTTTGCTGTTTATTGCAAAATTACACAAAAACAATACAAGTTGATGAAGACGACAGCAGAGCAGCAGAAGGAATGCTTACGAAATGAGAGAATGATGGATCAAGGGATACCCTGGGACAGTGTTTCTGTAGAAATAATGATAAAGAGGGATCAAGGAATACCCTAGGACAGTTCTTCTGTATAAATAATTAAAAGAAGGGATCAAGGGATCCTTACAGAAGAGCTCTCTTTCTGTATCTCTCACTTAGGCTTTCTTTCTGGTTTTAAGTTAGAAAAATAGAAAGAGATATACCTAAGTCTAATACCATTTCAGGGGTACACTGGGTCAAGATTGCTTCTAGTATCCTTTGGGAAGGATGCACAAAACAAAAGCCAGTCAGCAGACGGCCAAATGATGACGATGATGATGATGATGGTGATGACGTTGCCGGGGACATCGAAACAGGAGCAGGAGCAGGAGCAATACCAAAGCAAAAGCCCAAAAAACAAAAGAGATAACTGGATGGGGGAAACCCCCCCTCCCAATGTGTGTGTGTGTGTGTGGCTAGTGCAACTGCAGAAGTAGCAACGCGCACAAAATAAAAAACTTTCCGAAATGGGAAAACTTTTTTGCTCAACGAGCGAGGACAACCAAGTGAAGGGGGGGGGAGGCGGTGGCCAGTAACGAGGCAAGTTGAAAAATCTTTATTGTGTATCAAACCATTTGTATTAATTAGAAGCGGTAGCGGCAGCAAAATAATTACAAACAATGCAAAAATGGAGAAAGAGGGAAAGGGGAAAAGGGAAAAGGAAAACGGGAGCTAGGAAACAGTTTCCCTAACCGGGAAACCGGCAAACCCAAGTCCACATTTCCTTGGCATGCAAATACTTGAACCTCCCTCGGAAACTGAAAGGAAACAGGACCAATATTGAAGGACCTTTAGCAGCGGAAATTCGAAGGAAGGCCCAGATAATAAACTTATTTACAGCCATAGTTTATGTACTGCAGATATCACTCATACGACATGGTGTCGCACATTTAACATGCAGCCTGCTGTAAAATGCGATACGGCGGCACAAGGACCTCCCCCCGAGTGTGTGTGTGTGCAGGAGGAGGGTCTCCCTCCCTCCCCCCTTTATAACTATAGAAATATAAGTACGTACAAGCATAATGCGATCGTAAAAAGGCTTTTCATTGCGAGCATAAAGTATTAAGCTACTTTGCAGCATCTTTGCATGCATTACCAAGGATAATACACAGACAAGTGCCTCAGTCTCACTCTGTGTCTCTGTCTCTGTCTCTGTTTCTCTCCCTGTCTCTATCTCTGTCTCCACACACGCAGAACGGAATCACGTATCCTGCCAGAGATTAGCCATTGGGGGAAACACGGGTACCCTAGCTTCCTATGAGTCCTGCTGTGGCAGATCCTTACGAGGTGGAAAGAAGACTCTCTTTTACTCCAGAGAAGACATCTTCAGCTACTCAAACTCCTTGAGCTGCTCGCGAAATTGAATCTGCTGATAAGTTGTCGGGGAAGCGAAAATAAAATTTGCCATTAACTGGCATTCATATATATATATTGTTATATATATGAGTAGAGTCCTTGCCTGCAGTCAGGACAAGGACAAGGACAAGTAGGGAGGGAGGACTAAGCCCCTTGCCCGAAACAACAAACCGAATTTATGAAATACTTATTTCAACCATAACATTCAACCATCCTTCTCAGACATCCTTCCATCCATTGAGCCATATATGCCTTCATCTCCTGGCTCTCTCTCTCTCTATCAGGACTCAATGCCTGCACGGCAGGATGAATTTACAAGCGCCCGGCAAGTGGCCAAAAAGGATACTTTATATTTGCACTGTCTCCACATCCTTGTGGACACTCTAAGTCTCGCATATGCCAGAGGATCTGTATAAATACATTTTTGCGTTGCGCGACTTCAGTTTGGTTTTCGTTTTCAGTTAACTCCAGTTGGAGGTCCTTCTGCGTACACATATACACCACCCACACATGCAGCCAGGCAGGACACTCACACATACACATATTCCTGTTGCTGGTCAGGCCGGCGACATTTTCGTTTTGGCATTTCGCATGCAATTTGCGGTTCATTGATTCGGAAGTTTTCCCATTTAACTTAAGCCTCTTTAACAATCCTATTGACGCAAATTTCTACTTACCGTTTCCCGTTGCCGTCGCCGCAGGAGTCGCAGGAGTTGCAGGAGGCAGCCGTAAGCGATACAGGATGTGGAGGCGCCCCCACCACCACCACCACCTGTGCTCAGGTGTGTGTGTGTGCTTGCCCTTGTTGTTGTCATCGTCATCCACTTAGGCACAGCATATGTCCAGTGCTCGATAATTAAACATAATAATGCCGAGGGGAAACCTGAGAAAAGCCGGTAGATCTAAAGGAGTCCTTGCTACCCATTTCGGGTAGAGTCTTACCCGCTTGATCTAGTTAACAAAAGCCTTGGCCAAGTTAATAAGTTAATGAATTCCGCCAGGGGAAACATACATATCACGGAAAGGAAGGACCTTCCTCCAGAAGCTGGCAGGAACATCATCAAAGTAACCAGACACATCAGCAGCAGCATCATCATCATCATCATCATCGATGAGCTGGCCATCAGGGAGCAGAGGAAGATGCACCAAAGGACACGAGGAGCAACGAGCAGTAAACCAAAAGCGCCAGCCGCCGCTCCAAGGACAGGTGCAATGTGCAATCTTTTGGTATTTTGTTGGCTTTACTTATTTGGCGTAATGCCAAAACACAATACAAAAAAAAAAGAAGAGAGAAAAAAACCAAAAAATGAGAACAGCATTCAGTAAAGGTAAGAGGAAAAGGATGTCTTTTACGAAAGCAAAACAACTGCGGCAGGACGAAGACAATGCCAACTCTCGACTCCTCCACTCAACACCTGAGCTGGAGCTGGAGCTGGAGCTGGAGTCGAGGAGTCGAGGAGTCAAGGAGAGGAGTGAAGGGCAAACACTTGAAGGCGCGGAACCGGTAACCGGGATGAGCACCAAGGACGTGCATTCATTCAAATCGACTTCGGCGCCCGGGCTGGGAAAAGGAATTCATTTTAATGCACAGGCAAAGGCTCAACGAGGATGGGAGAAGGGGGAGCGCAGGTCCTGGTCCTGGTCCTGGTCGTTGTCTGAGCCAGGAAACGTTTGCCGGCAGACAGAGGCAAGGCAGGCAAGGGTACCAGGGGAAAAGGAGCAGGAAAAGGTGAAGGAGTAAGAGATGAAGAAGGAGTACGAATTCGAGAAGTAGCGGGAGCAGGAGCAGGACCTGGAGTGAGTCGATTACGGCTGCGTGTGGTGCGCCAAGATGCGCCTGCCTGCCTGCCTGCCTGAATCCTTCCCCCCCATCCTTGCTGCCTCCCCCGCACCCTTGTCGGTGGATTTAAACGGCCAAAGTGCAATCCAGAAACACAACACACGAGCACAAACACAAACAGAAAACACGGCCACAGTCAGAGTCGAAGGAGTCAAAGGAGCTGCTCCAAGTGCAGGTGCACTCCCCAACTCCTGCCCCCGCAGCTGAAGGTGGGAAAAGGACAAGGCAAGGACAAGGAGACACACTGACTGGCAAAAGGAAAGCACCAGGCTAACAGTAAGAGCCAAGTCTATGAGCGAGAGAGAGAGTCTATAATTTTTGTTGTGGTTCCTGTCTATTGTCTTACCAGAGCCCCCCCAGAGAAACTATCTCTAAGCGGTCTCCTTCGACAAGGGCAGCAGGAGCAGGAGCAGCAGCGGCTCCACCTGGGAGCCTCCTCCTCCTCCCGTTAGCTAGGGAAATGAGCCATTCGCGTGAATTACTGAAATCGGATCTGCCCCGTTTGCTCGCTTTCCCCCCAAAGGAGCTTACTTTGGACTGACTCCCTGTGGGTTTTAAAGCCGCCGCGGAGATTATGGAAGGGGGATCTTCCATGAACTCTCAAGGCATCCAAAAAAACTGGGGTTTTTGGGTAACTTTTTCAAGTGTTTAATTAGTTAGTTGGGCTATTTATAAGCACTTAAGTTTAAGATTTTAATTGAGATATATTAAATCAGTAAAAATGAAACAAAAACAAGTCTTTAATATAATATAAAAAAATAATATTTATAAAAAAGTGTCATAATTTTGCCTTTCTCCTAATTTTTTAGATTATGTTTGAAGGCGTAAACTTTTAAGTCCTTACTATAATATAAAAAACTAATATTTCTAAAATACTATTATAATATTACTTCAAGACTTTGCTTCTAATAAAATTTATTTATTTAAAAAACCATTTTCTTATATTTTGAATATGTTTGAAGACATAAACTTTTAAAATTGTCGATCAATATGCTTTATCGATTAAGCAGCCTTATTAATTACTTCTTAATCGTTTGCTAAAGCAAATTAAGACATTTTCGATAAAGTCTTTAGTACGAAATTAAAAAAAAAAAACATTTTTCAAGTCAAAAGCATCCGCCTACGTTCGAGGTTGAGGACTTTCTGGTCGTTGTCGTCTCTGTCACTGAATGCGGGGGAGTGAAAGCTGCTGCTAATGAGTGAAAGCTTCAGAAAATCAACTTCAATTACAGCGCCTGCGCCAATTGAGTGCGTCTCAAAATTGTGGGTGGTGCCAAAAGTGAGCTTGAGTGTTATTTCAGTTTTATTTATTTTATTTGCTGCTGGGCATTGGGATAATCTCAATGAAGTGGAGTTGTTCATTAATGCTTCAGAATATAGCGTACATCTGCTTTGCAACTAGCGAAATATCAATTTATTATTTGTTTATTATCAAATGTTAATTCAAACTGCGCGCCTAACTTCGACGGGCCAGCGCTAACGCCGATAAACAAGGCAAAAAGGGTTATCGATGGCTGCTAGGCGCGCTTTCCAAAAATTAAAATTAATTATTGAACAACCACCACTAAGAGGGCAAAAACGATTACACCGAATGCATAATTAAAAATATAAACAAATTAACAAAACCCACACTGAATTCAATAGTAAATTAATAAAAATAAACAAATTTAATATGCTATCGATATATATTTTTCCCATAGTTACCTTGCCAGCATTCCCCGTGAGAAACTGTCGAGTATCGCTATCGCACTATCGATACGCAGTGTGTATCGATGCACTTCTGACATCGCTATCAAAAAAATAAACAGAATCGGTGGAAAAAAAAAACAAGGAAAACAAATACGAAAAATACAACAAAAGCGCACCTACGGCAGCTGGGCGCGCACACAAGAACCTAACTACCAGGCCACCGCTAGCATCCTGGTCATGTCCTGCGACGGGAAAAGCAGCGCCTAGACCAGCGCCGCCACCGCCGCCCCCGGGAGCGCCCTGCTTGCCACGCAATTATGCAAGTTGCAGCCGCGGAACCAACTGTACTCGCCGCCTTGCTGCCAGTGGAAGTGGAAGGGGAGGGCTGGAAGAGCAGGAGCAGCACCCACAATCGGTAAGCGGTCAGCAGAGGCAGCAGCTCCACCACCATCTCATCGTCATCATCTTCCTTCCTGCTTTCGCAGACATGAGCCAGAGACATTCCGAGCCATTCTACATATCGCCCCGGCTGTTCGACAACCGGCGGCTTAAGCGGCGCCGCTGCCGCTGGATGGAACGCCTGCGCGAGCGCCAGCGGGTCTGCTTGGCCCAGATGCGCGCCCAGGCGATTGCCTCCAAGACTGATGGCCGGCGGCAGCGTCGCGAAGCCGCCCGCCCCCTGCCCGCGGCAGTGACCATTGACCTGCTCTCGGACGACGACGATAACAAGGAGGAGCAGGAGGCGGCTGGCCCGTCCGCCGGCCACACCCGCCTGCTCCTGATTCCTGCCCCCGCCCTGACAGCGCGACGGCCACCAGCGCGACTGGGACGGCGTCAGGGAAACGCTGCTCAGGCACAGAGCTCGTACCCAATGCCGACCGAGAGCATCCTGATAACCAGCGACGATGAGAACAACGACCACCAGACGACGACGACGCCGCAGGGGCGTCTGCTTTCGATGCGCTCGCGCTCGCCCCCGCCGCTGGCACCGCTAACGCTCTCGGATACCGTCGAGGAGGTAACCGTGTCGCTGGTGCCGCGCACCTCCACCACGGCCAACTGCCAGGCGCGCCAGATGCGGCACTCGTATCACTACAAGCACCTGGCAACAACGGCGCTGCCGCCGCCGCCCACCAACGGCGAGGGAGGCAGCAGCTCGGCGGGCGATGCGAGCGGTTATCTGGAAGTGGATGTGGGAGGTGGCATAACGGCCACGCTGCCGGACGAGACCACCGTCCACACGGTCATTGCCAACCGCATCTACGAGCTCTCGCTGAGCAAGCTGCGCGAGGGCCTGGCCTCCAGCGGTGTGCCGGAGTACTCGCACGACCTGCTGCCGGAGCAACTGCAGAAGCTATCGCCGGCACTGCGCGCCAAGGTGGCGCCACTGGTGGCCCCCTCGCCGCCCACGCCCATCTCGCTGAAGCTGTCCAGCGATCTCAGCATATCACTGATCTCAGACGACGATGACTGCGAGAGCAGCAGCGGGCCGCAGGCCAACAGCAGTGGTTCCAGCGGCAATGGCGGCGGCGGAGGAGGATACAAGTCGGAGCTGGTTCATCCGGTCAAGGTGGCCGCGGCGGAGGCGCATGCGGCCGCCAAGCTGCTCAAGCAGCAGCAGCCGCAGTTGTCGGTGGTGCAGCATCTGCAATATGGCGGCGGTGGTCGGACGGTGCCCGTGGCTTTGGCACTGCCAGTGATGGCTCAGGCGACGACGTCTTCATCGTCGTCCGCTGCAACAGTGGCCCTTCCTGTCCTGCAGTTGCCGCGTCGCCGTAAGCTGGGCTGAGACCGAGGGACATGTGGCCATAATGTAAACATTCCCCCCACGTAGACTTTACCTAGTGCAAATATGGAAGTAGGCTTAGTCCCTCCCACAGTTTTTTCCCAGTTATGCTTATTTTTGCTCCCTCCCAACATATCTCTCTCTCTCTCTCTCTGTTTTACACACTCTTTTTCCTTTCCTTAACCTCCCTACCTCTACCCGTCTCTGTCTTTCTCATATTTTAAGCTTTAAAAAGGAACGAGACACAACGTACAAAAAGAAAGTAGAAAGAAGGGCTTCATCTTCGCAAAGCAAACAACAAAAAAATGAAATTTGTAAAATTTATATAGGAGAGAGCATCATGGTGGATAGGAGAGAATAAGCTTGAAGAGTTACGGAAATTCCGTAGGTAAATTTCGAAAAAGAACCCCTTATATTTATACCAAGTACAAGTAGGTTATAGCTTAAGTCTTGTATTAAGAGTGATTAAGCGAGGATGCCAGAACCTCCTCTGTATTACATTTATATATCAAACTGATCACCAAAATCGGAATAAACTTGCTCTTGTATATAATATGTACAGGTTTTGGAGTTTAGATGTTATTAATAATATTTTTACACACTCCTTCGACATGGAATTATGTTCAGAAAAAACATTTCATTTATATATATATAGATATATATATTATAAGCCCCATTTATAACCTCCCTTTCAAGATCCCTTTTCAGGGCTCATTGCGACAGATAACTGAGAGTCGTCGTCCTTTCAGCACGCGTTTATTTCCAAACCACGACTGCTCTTGGGACAGAACCTCATGAGTGAAGTGATAACGCGCCACATGGCTCATTATATACAGCGAGCGGCGAGGCAGGAGTAGATCTGCGACTCTTAATTCCGAATCTACATCCTTAACACCTTCCTTGGCTTTAACCTTTGCCAACCTCATGACACAATCGCTGAGCAGGCTAAGACCAGCAATAGTATGACCACAAAACTGAAGGAAAATAAAAGTTAATAGAAGCTTTTCTAACCCAACCTAGAGCCTCACCCTAGCACTGTCCACATGCGGCTTTATGACACCCTGCTCAGCCAGGTCCAGAATGTGCACATGAGGCATTACCTGCCCTTTGAAGGCGGTCCTTGAGACCCTGTCCAACACACAGCGGTTGACTAGAGACCAATCTTTCCGCTCCGACTCGCGGTAACCATGGATGGCCTGTAAAGTTTGTAAAGGATGTAGTAAATCCGAAACTCTAAATTTGCGAGAATACACACACATCATCCCAATGGCTAGACTCGTAGGGCAGACGCCTAAGATGAGGTTCGATTTCCTGAATCAGATCCAGTTCCTCCTGTTCGCTAACAAAGTCCTTGTGGATCCGCATATTCTCTTCAAACTCCTGCCTCTCCAAGGGCGTCCAATCACCGGCAAAGTGCAGCAAGCTAAGGCGGCGATGGAGAATGCCCAAGGCTGCAGGCAATCTTCGCCTGGTCAGGAACAGCATGTTGTTGCGTTGCGTCAGAGGAGGAGCAGGAGGTTATCCTTTTATCGATTGTCGCCGCCATTCGATAGGCACTGTCAAGGGGAACCATCTGCCACGGGGAATCCCCAGCAGGTGCTGCCACTACAATGGTTTTGCTGGTCCGGGAACACCGCGTAGCACACTCGATACTGATGGCCCGCCCACGCATGCGCCGGAGCCTGGCTCGCCTTCGAGTTAGGGCGGAAACGCTTTCCGGTGTAGATATTCCAGAAATATTTCTGCTCTCCAGCCGTACTGCTGCGACGAGCTGGCCCCGGAGCTGCTGCAGGACTGAAGCTGGCAAGCTGGAGCTGAGTGCTGATTGTGGATTGTGGAGTGTCGTCCGCACCAGTGTCGCGAGTGTTGGTCCAGTGTTGGTCCCCAGGTTTTCCCATTTCAAGGCGTACATTTAAACGGTTCTTAATTGCTGACGGTGAGAGCTCCAGAGAGCTATGAGCTACGGTGTTGGTGTTGGTGCTGGCCCGTTAATTGTGGAACCTTCTTAATCGGCAAGTGCGTAGAGCAAAGTGTGCGGCGGTGTCCAGAACAGTCCAGAGTCCCTGCCGGCGGTGGTGTCCCAGTATTCACATCCACGCCCACGTTCCGCGTTCCAAGGCTTTCCGTTACCGGGAAGTGGCGCTTTTGTGTGCGTGTGCGTGTGTCGGTGCACTGGACACCCTGCGGGCGAAAAACGGGATAACGGCAAAACGGGGACACCGCACCTACAAAATCGAATCAAAAATTCTGTTAGAGACCCGCAATTATGGCATTGCGAGCCCTGTAGTGTGTGTATACACAACACACAACACACACACATCGAGCACCCGCGTACACCCCCCTTAGTTCTTGTGCACTGAAAAGTATACCATGTACCCCTTCTCTCCACGTCTCTGTTTTGTTGGGTACAACAGGCACAGTGTGCGTGTGTGTGTACTCACTCTGTACTTGCATATGTACATACAGGGATCACCCTGTGTACCCGTCCTCCTTCTCGATTGGAAAAGAAGTGTGTTGGGTTTGTTTTTTTTTGTTGTTTTCTCAAGAGTTTAAGAGCTTCCTTCCTGCAAAATGATCCCAGGGCTTATACCGATGCAGTTAGAGCTCCAGTCACGCCTCTAACTCGGTCCCGCGCCTCTCTCCCCATGCCGCCGCATCCCGGAGTTTGCGCACACTCCCTTCACCTGGCGTCGTCGTCATTCGTCGTCGTCGTCGTCGTTGCATGCTTCTGCATCGGCAGGACACTGCGAGAAATTCCACCACACCCACTTGGCGATGAATACATGCTCGCTGGCGCGTCCTGGTTTATCTACACCAGAATTTCCCAATACACTGACAACGGGTGCGGGTGGTGCGTGTGTGCGTGTGTGTGTTGTTGTTGCCGGTGCCAAATGTAAACAAAACCGTTGACAAGAAATTAATGTAGAAATATTCACAATTCCTGGTGACAGGCCTAAGGCAAGCAAGGCAGGATGCTGATCCGCTGGAAGAGCAAAGACAAGAGCGCCTCCTCCAACCAGAGCGCCTGTGGCAGCAGCTCCTCCTCGAAGAAAAAGCGCAAGGGACGCGATGGCGGTGAGTACTGTGACGAGAGAGAGAGGGAGAGCGAAAGCACCGTTACATGGCGGCAAGCACCGTTAAGGTGCAGTGTTGTAAAAGACCTAATTGGAAACCTATTTTTCAGAAGAAGATTGGCAAAATGAGAACAAATCGGGTCGAATGCCGGCTAATGAGCAGGGTAAGTGGCTGCCACAGATGCAGTGCATCAAGATCTCTTTAACGGGAGTCCTTCCTACTTCTCAGCAGGTGGTGGAGGCGGCGACGAACGACGCCGGGCCATGCGACGCGACGATCCGCGACGGCACACGCTCGGCGGCGACATGCTGGTCTACGGCGGCGGTGGCTCGCAGCACCAGCATCCGCATGCCCATCAAATGGCACCGCAGCAACAGCGGGCCATGGACCTGGAGGTAAGCAATCTATTAAATATCCTGTAAACACTGTAAAACCTAATCCTAATCCTCGTTCCCCAGATGAGCACGCGGGCGCAGCGGAACAAGAAAAATCAGCCAATGCGCGGCTATGCACCCGTCAATCAGGGGCCCCTGTTCGATGACGATCCCGGCATCATGTCCGAGGTGGAAACGGCCAGCACTGGCTTCCGTAGGGGCGGCAAGCAGCGCTCCTCGCTCCCCGTGGTCCGTACGCCCTCCAAGACGCTGGAGCGTCCGCTGGGTCTGGTTTTCCTCCAGTACCGCTCGGAGACGAAGCGCGCCCTGCTGCCCAACGAGATCACCTCGATCGATACGGTGCGCGCCCTGTTTGTGCGCTCGTTCCCTCGCCAGCTGACCATGTCCTATCTGGAGGGGCCGAATGTCAAGATCTATATACACGATGCCAGCAAGGATATGTTCTATGAGCTGGAGGATGTGCGTTCGCATCTCCGCGAGATACGCGATCGTTCCGTGCTGCGTCTGTTCGAGTCCACAGAGGTGGCGGCTCCGCCGCAAATCCTGCCCGGCGGACCGGGCATACCGCAGCCCCTGCCGCAGGCTCAGGCGCCGGCAGCCAATTGGGATCAGGATCAGAGCTATTTCAGTGAACCGGAGTTCGATTCAGACTACAAGCACCAGCACATTCACAAGTCCAAGGTGAGTTTTTTGTGTTTTGTTGTGTGTTTTTTGGTTTTAAATTAATTCTTTTATTCAATATCACCGCGTTGGGGGGGGACTGGAGGGTTTGTGATGTCCATGGGCGAGTCAAGGATTGTTCGGGGCAGGCCAGGGGAGCCGCCACTCTAAAGCATTGACTCCCGCATGGACAGGCAGGGGGAGCAGAAAACACTTAAAGCGGGTTACCAAACAAAAAAAAAAACAGAGAAAGAGGAATTACGACGAGAAAAGCTTAACTGGAGTACAACCTAAAAGTTACCGCAGGGACCCACTGTCAGCCCCTTGAGCGCATTGTTCATATGCTCCCGGACATCCTTCCACGCAAACACAATGGCCCCCTGGAAGGGCTCCGCTTGGCAGCTGCCACAGATGCCCATCACCGCCTTGACCTCCTCCTCGGCGGGCTCGCGATCATGCGTGCTAATCTCCTCCTCGAGGCTCATCTTAAGCGTCAGATCCTGCTTGAACTGCTGTCCGCCAAAGTCGGCCAGGCCGTTGTATATCTCGTTGGCAGCGCCGCCAGTTGTTCCCGCGGCATCGGTGCCATCGTCCACCACGGAACCATCGTCCAGCAGGACCAGGCCGCGTTTCTGCAGCTTCTTTTGATCAGCTCCAGCTCCTGTTTCCCGTTTAAACTGTATATGAGTTTCGGTTTCATCAATGAACTGGACATTGGCCGAGTTGCTTAGCATTTGGAAGCGATTCCGAGCTGGTGCAGCGGCAGCCTGAGATGGGCCAAGGCCCAGCAGCTGTTGGGCCACCAGGCGGGAGCCGGCATTGATTTGGCCATTGACAAAGTTTGTGTTGATGGTGATGGCATCACCACCGCTGCTGCCGCCGGGCAAAGCACCAGCAGGAGCACCAGCAGCAGCAGGATCAGCGGTTGCAGCCGGCGGATTGGCCAGATTGATGCGCACACGTGTAGGGATTTGACCACTGGCCAGCAGCGTGTGCATGGGTTGAGGTCGATTGATCTAACAAAAACATAGAGAGAGAGCAGAAGATAATCAAGGATTCTTTTGAGAAGTTCTTTCGAAGCAAACCCTACCGTTGGCGGAGCCCTTGTCGTGCTCGACACCTCCAGACCCTCGTGATCAAAGTGATGGACATGATGGTGCTTGTGATCGCGATGCGCCTTACCCGCACTGAGTGCCACCCGATAGACCTGGACCAAAGTCATCTCAAAGTGCAGGCCATGGCTGACCTCACCGGTCACAGAGCTGCCGCCAGAGCGCAACTTGCCATTCGCTGGTATCTTGTGACCCACGAGCTGCGTTTGAGGCAAGAAGGAAAAGTAATCAAGGGTTTTTTTGGGTGGATTTTCGCTCCTCCTCCTCCTTCTACTCACCGAATTGTGAAAGCCACGCCCTATGCGCTCTGCCTTTAGCCAGGCCTGCCACTCGCCCGTCTTGCCATTCCAAGAGCTGCACATATGATGCCACTGTCGCATTTTCAGCGGATAGTTCAATCTTCAGCGCCAACCACCAGAGCGAAGCATATAGAGGAGGCACTAATTAGTACGGCTTTATGGCCACTGAATGTCGAATCTCACCTAAACATTTGCTGCCCCTTTATGGCCATCGAAAGGAAACTGGAATTCTGTGCATTCGCGACCCAGATTTGTATTTCGCGCGGTTCCTTGCCAGCTGTGTGTGGAGAGAGATAGATGGATGGATGAATGGATAGATGGATGAATGGATAGATGGATGGATGGTTGGATTGGATGCACACACAAAAGTGGATCAGACTCGCTTTCAGGCCAATTATGGTTCGTGATGATGATGAAATAATGCCACAGAACCTAAGCCTGACCCCCTCTCTCGGTGTGGCAAAGACAACCAAACTCGATCAGGAAGCCTGCCTGGTTATACAAGACACCTAAGGAGAGAGCTGTAGCTGGAGACCTGCAGCTGGAAGTGCAGCAAATCCTGTTAGCAAGCAATGCATACGATTTAAATATGAATCACCAGACTGACCAGCGCGCTTGGCTATGAAAATCATTTCCTAGGCAGGCGGAAGCCCGTCTAACATGGACGTTGCCGCTATTTGAATTGAGACTGAAGTTGAGGCTGTAGCTGAGGCTGAAGCTGAGGCTTTAGCTTTGGAATTATGTCAAATGCTTAAGCCGCCGCCTTGGCTTCCAGCTTCAGCTTCAGCGATACCGACACCGAGACACCAGCAACAATGCCAACAACGGTGACGACGACATCCAACTGGAAACAGGTAAATTATCGCTTATGTAATGCGACCGCAGCGACAACAACAACTTGAACCAGCAGCAACCAACAAGTGGCAGAGGCAGCAGCACGTCATGAGGCAGATCAACAAGAAATTGTTTAGAAAATGAAGACAAGAAGCTAAACAAAGCAAAGCAGCAGCTAGAGAAGCAGCAGCAGCAAGCAGACAGCAAGCAGACAGCTTGAAAGAAGCTCCTCTCAGGCTCAAGCAGGAGTTCATCAACTCATCGTTGACCATCAAATGTGTAAGCAACCTGTCGTCATCTTAGAGCTTGTGCTTGCATCAGGAAGTGCGGGGCTTCCTTTCACTTTCCCAGGCAGGTGCGAGCGCCAGAGCGTGGCCCACAAATTTCATTGCCCGCCAAGCAGCGAAGGTCTCTTTAACACCAGCTTAGAGGTAGAGATCGACGCCCGTCTCTGGCTCGTCTTATGCAACAGTCCAAGTCAAGCCCTGCCCCCTCACCAAATGTAAGTCATCATCATCTGGTCACTGGAAACCATTGTCAAGCCGCTAAAGCAAGTCACGGTGAGAGGCGGCAAGCAACACCTTCAACAGCTTCAGAAACACAGCAACACCTCAAACGCAACTCTTGGGGGTCAGGTCACTCCACTTACCCTCATAGGTCAGGAGGACATGATCGCCGCTGTGATTGGTGAAACGCATCCAGAAGCAAAGCGTAAACTGATCCAATTCCGGCAACGGATTGTCATACTCCACCTCGCCGTCCTGATTGAAGGCAAACTTCTTGACGCTGCATCTATTGGCGCCATAGAGCGGTGTTCGTGTGAAGGTCAACGGTTCCTTGGGCGTAGCCTCGATATCCTCCAGGCTATAGGATTCGTATTGATCGGATTGATCACCAAAGGTGATGGGATGTGCAGCCGCGACTGTCCCTGATGTGTCCACAGCACGGGCCAGCAAGAGTTCGTCCTCGCTCGACTCCTTGTCACCGCTAAACTGAGAGAAGCTGGTGGAGATCTCATGACTACTGCTCGCCTCCCCCGGATGGGATTGCTTGAGACTGTAGGCGGCACTGCTGCCGCTGGCGCCGCCGCTGCTGGAACTGACAGCGATGGGCTTCCAGGCCAGAACGGCAACGAATGAGGCATTCAGCAGCAGCACAAGTCTGAGCAGGGCCAGAGTCTGGGTCATTTTCAAGTGCTGGGAGGATGTCTCAATCTTAGTTGGAGCGGAATGATGAGCGAATTTGGAGGAAGATTGGATTCGGAGGAAGATTGGATTCGGAGGAAGATCGGATTTGGATTTCGAATCGCGGTTTTGGAATCTGTTTAAGGTTCGGTTTCGGAATCTCTCTTGCACGTCCGATTGGCGCGATGTCTCGGACTTTACTAATCATCCACGCATGCGCCGCGGCCAGGTTGAGTTGCGCCGCCGAAAATAACAACAGCAGCAGCACTAGCAGCAGAAACAGCAGCAACAACAGCAGCAGCACCGATTGAAGCATTTGCTCTGCCCAACTGGTCCCACGTCGCGCTCGGCTTTGCTTGTAACGAATTACGAATTGTAACTGCTATATTGAAATTGAAACTGGTTGAGGTCTGTCTGTCTGTGAGCCAACCACTTGCACTTGTTGCACTCCCCGAGCTTGGGGCCTGCACTTGATGTGTAATCGCTGTCAGGGGATGAGTCCAACCAGAGCAGCACGTGCCCAGGCCCGAAAGGGAAAGGGTGATATGCCATGGGTAAAGGGAAAGGGCTTTCGTTTGCATCGCAATTGCTTGCTGATCGGTTTTTGGCAAGTGATTGGCTCGCTTTGATCGATCGCATTGGGTGGGTCGAAATGGCAATTAACGGGTATTCATCTGAAGCGACGACGACGATGACGACGGCGGCCCTGGCACTCGACTTCAATGGCCACAAGAGTCCCAAGCCCCTGTTGATGCACGGCAAGAAAGTGAGCTAACAAGATACTTTAATAATATTTTTTCAGTAATAATTTGTAAATTTTAGTGGAAATTACCAGTAATTTGTGTAATTTTTACTGGAAATTACCATTAAAGTATCTTCTCGTTAGCTTTCCAGTAAAATAATGTAATTTTTAATGGAAAACATCAGTAAAAAATTTGTAATTTTTACTGGGAAATACCATTAAAGTATCTTATCGTTAGCTTTCCAGTAAAAATGTGTTTTTTTTTTTAATGGGAAATACCATTAAAGTATCTTTAAATGTGTAATTTTTACTGGAAAATACCTTTAAAGTATCTTCTCGTTAGCTTTTCAGTAAAAATGTGTAATTTTTACTGAAAATTACCAGTAAAGTATATTCTTGTTAGCTTTTCAGTAAAAATGTGTAATTTTTACTGGAAATTACCATTAAAATATCTTCTCGTTAGCTTTTTTACAAATTTTTACTGGAAATTACCATTAAAGTATCTTCTTGTTAGATTTCCAGTAAAAATGTGTAATTTTTACTGGAAAATATCAGTAAAATATGTGTAATTTTTACTGGAAATTACCATTAAAGTATCTTCTCGTTAGGTTTCCAGTAAAAATGTGTAATATTTACTGGGAAATACCATCAAAATGTGTATTTTTACTAGGTAATACCTTTAAAGTATCTTCTCGTTAGCTTTTCAGTAAAATTATGTAATTTTTACTGGAAATTACCATCTTACGTTAGCTTTCCAGTAAAAATGTGTAATTTTTACTGCAAAATACCATCAAAATGTGTAATTTTTACTGGGAAATACCATTAAAGTATCTTCCATCAGCTGTGTAAGCCTCCCACAAATATAGCAAAAACCTCTATTATGTAAACCTACTTCTTAAGTTCAATAGTACTTCAAATATTACCTAGTAAATTAACTACGTAGTAGCCCTTAATTTTCTCTGCGTGTACCCCTAAGTGCGGTACGTGCGCAATCTTTTTTTTTTTTTTTTTGGGATAGGCCACAAAACCATTGGACATTAAAGAGAGGCAAAAAGCCATAGCCAACATTTCGCTACTTGAACGAAGGCCAAATTGGCAAAGTTGAGCAAAAAAATATATATATGTATCTACAGCCATGCCCTTGCCCTGAAGCTAACCCTCCGTTTCTCCAATTTTGTATCTTCCAGATTGGCAAGCAGCCGGCACCCTACTATGTGGGCTCGTCGCAGACCCTGCCCCGCGGCATGTACTCCTCGGAGCGCAACAAGGTGTCCATGGGTGCGTACCGTAGACCGTAGTTTTCTATTCACTTGTAAGGTTTTCCCCCCCGTGTCCTTGGTTGGGAATCCCCCTCATTTTGAGTTGACCCCATGACCCTGATCCTGCCACCCTACCCTACCCACCCACTCTCTCTTTCTTTTTCTCTCTCTCTCTCTCTATCTGTATTTGTATCTCTCTTTCGAGTTTAGTTCTTTGTCTAAATATGATTCATGTCCATATTCATTAACCCCCCTCAAAAAATAAAAAAAAAATAAAAATAATTATAAACACTCACAACAACAACAACAAAAGGAGCGCCTGTGAAACCACTCAGATCACTCAATCCAAGGGGGGGTAGCATGGAACCCCTGTTCCCCTATACCCCGGATCAATTATACAGCATTCCAGGTACCCGAGAATATATGTGTTTATGCCTTTCTATATCCACACTTGTAGCTGAGATTGTGAACGACATGGCGGGGAGTGGGGGAGGGGGAAAAAAACAGAGTCGCCCACAGTCTTCACACGCAGACGGTTCTACATTCCATAATCATTACATTGGCTAGTCTTGCTTCTAGAAATTATACAATATATTATATAATATATATATATATATATATATATATATATATACATGTCGGTGACATTTGCCATGAGTTGGAAATGGAAAGAGAGTCGGGTTGACAAGCCCACCTTGAACGAAAGCGGTCAGATATCGGATTATGTTTACACTTGAAAGTCGTATTATAAATTTATATTTCAATGTTTTTTTATTTGTAAGTTAAATTAATATTCTGTTTGTTAAATTGGAACAACAAAATCAGATTATAGAATCGGATTATATCGATTATAGAGACATATTAAATAACATTTATCGATTATTATATACTCAAAGGGTCTTCTAATTTTAGTTAAAAGCTTGTTAGAAAGTGAAGGAGCCATTTCCCACCCTATAAATTATATATATTCTTGATCAGCATCGACAGCTGAATCGATCTGACACAATTGCTGGAAAAAATAAAATTTTCAAATTTTTCAAAATTTTTTAAGGGGTTACATCATAAAAATCCCCAAATTTAAAAAAAAAAAAAAATTTAGGTTTTTAGCTTGATATGCAGATTTATTAACCTTAAAAAAAATTAGCACAGCAAAGTTTTCCGATTTAAAATTAAGCCTTTTTTGACAAAGTTATGAATTTTTTAAACTGTGAGTTGTACAATAAATTATATCGATAAAAATCGATTATTCAAGGTTTGCTTGAATGCATTCAAAAGCTCAAAAAACATTGAAGGAGTCATTTCCGACCCTATAAATCATATATATTCTTGATCAGCATCGACAGCTGAATCGAACTGACATAATTGCTGGAAAAACAAAAATTAAAAAATTTTTCAACAACATTAAAATTCTCAAATTTTCAAAAAAAAAAAAATTTTTTTTTTAGTTTTTAACTTGATATGCAGATTTTTTAACCTTAAAAAAAATTTGCACAGCAAAGTTTTCCGATTTAAAATTAAGCCTTTTTTGCCTTAGTTATGAATTTTTTTATCTTTGGGTTGTACACAAAATTAGATCGATAAATATCGATTATTCAAGGTTTTCTTGAATGCATTCAAAAGTTAAAAAAACAGTCAAGGAGTCATTTCCCACCCTATAAATCATATATATTCTTGATCAGCATCGACAGCTGAATCAATCTGACATAATTGCTGAAAAAAACAAAATTTTCAAATTTTAAAAAATTTTTTTAAGGGGTCACATCATAAAAATCCTCAAATTATCAAAAAAAAAAATTTTTTTTAGTTTTTAGCTTGATATGCAGATTTATTAACGTCAAAAAAATTAGCATAGCAAAGTTTTCTGATTTAAAATTTAACCTTTTTTGACTAAGTTATGAATTCTTTTACCTTTGGTTCGTACACAAAATTAGATCGATACATATCGATTATTAAAGGTTTTCTTAAATGCATTCAAAACCTAAAAAAACAGTGAAGGAGTCATTTCCGACCCTATAAATCATATATATTCTTGATCAGCATCGACAGCTGAATCGAACTGACATAATTGCTGGAAAACAAAAACTAAAAAATTTTTCAAAATTTTTTAAGGGGTCACATCATTAAAATCCACAAATTTTGAAGAAAAAAAAATTTTTTTTTAGTTTTTAGCTTGATATGCAGATTTATTAACGTCAAAAAAATAAGCAGAGCAAAGTTTTCCGATTTAAAATTAAGCCTTTTTTGACTAAGTTATGAGTTTTTTTATCTTTGGGTTGTACACAAAATTATATCGATAAATATCGATTTAAAATGTGCTTATGAGGTTTTCTTAAATGCATTCAAAACCTAAAAAAACAGTGAAGGAGTCATTTCCGACCCTATAAATCATATATATTCTTGATCAGCATCGACAGCTGAATCGAACTGACATAATTGCTGGAAAACAAAAACTAAAAAATTTTTCAAAATTTTTTAAGGGGTCACATCATTAAAATCCACAAATTTTGAAGAAAAAAAAATTTTTTTTTAGTTTTTAGCTTGATATGCAGATTTATTAACGTCAAAAAAATAAGCAGAGCAAAGTTTTCCGATTTAAAATTAAGCCTTTTTTGACTAAGTTATGAGTTTTTTTATCTTTGGGTTGTACACAAAATTATATCGATAAATATCGATTTAAAATGTGCTTATGAGGTTTTCCTAAATGCATTCAAAACCTAAAAAAACAGTGAAGGAGTAATTTCCGACCCTATAAATCATATATATTCTTGATCAGCATCGACAGCTGAATCGATCTGACATAATTGCTGCAAAATAAAAATTTTCAATTTTTTTTTTAATTTTTTAATCATTAAAATCCTCAAATTTAAAAAAAAAAATTGCTGGAAAAAACATTTTCAAATTTTTCAAAATTTTTTAAGGTGTCACATCATTAAAATCCCAAAATATTAAAAAAAAATTAAATTTTTTTTAGTTTTTTGATATGCAGTTTTATTAACCTCAAAAAAATAAGAATAGCAAAGTTTTCCGTTTTAAAATTAAGCTTTTTTTGACTAAGTTATACAATTTTTTATCTTTGGGTTGTACCAAAGATTATATCGATAAATATCGATTTAAAATGTGATTTTAAGGATTTTAAAGGGAGATTCTATAGATTAGTTTATATAAATCACCGCTTTCTCACTCGACATCTATATATATATATCTGTATTTATAACTATATCTGAATGCGTCCAATCATATGCATCCCCCATTCCGAATCGATATCGAATCTCGTTTCTTTTGCTTTCCTTTTATTGCCTCAATGAAATTCCAAATTAACAACTCGAGCTACGTTGAAGTGAGAAGAGACCAAGGTCAAAAGTGCTAACTAATCCAGCGGCTGCGGCTACCTTTTGCAGATGGCTACACCAGTTCCCCGGAGCGCAGCAGCCGCGGCAACTACGAGGAGCCCTACTACAGTCAGTATGGAACGCGGGGCCCAGTGGTGGCGCCCATCATTGACGAGGAGCAGAGGTGAGTTCGACACAGAGATTGGGATTTAAATAATTGAAATATTTCCTGTTTTTCTTTTCACAGCGATGGAACCATGACGGAGGATCAGTACGCTCTGTACGGCATCAAGGTGGGCGGCGGACCCAATCGTCTAGCGCATCGCGGCAACCAGATCTACGATCCCACTAGGTGAGCACTCTGCCCCGCATGGCCTTCATGTACGAGACATAGTCCTGCTGCAGCAGCTGGAGCGGATCCCTGGCGCTGCGCTTGCTGCGTCTATAAATCTTGATGCGTTTCACATTGCCATTGGTGGAGGTGGTGGTGGCCGTGGCCACTGGATGAAAGTAGGTGGTGCCCTTGCTCTTGATGGCCTGCACAATGAGGCAAAGCAAGTAACCCCCGAAGGAGAGAAAGGCCAAGGCTGTGATGCTTATCTGGAAGAGAGTCTGCAGCTTTGTGGGCTTCTGTTCGGTCCAGGAGGTGGGAGCAGGAGCATGGCTATGATGCGATTGCCAGGGACCGGGCCCAGTGGCGCTGTCGTGATCACCACCGCTGGATCAAGAATCAAGAAGAATTAGCAAGCAGGAATTCTTTCTAGAATTTGTACTTGAAATCTTACCGATCTGCCATCAAGGCCATACGCTCTGGCATCTCCAATCCTGATGGTTTCTCCAGCTGCTGTCTCTTCGGACACTCCGTGGTGGTAGCCTCCTCATCTGACTGATAGAGATCCTCATCACCTTCCTCCTCCATTCGCTGCACCGACTTCTTGAGCAGCAACAGCTCATCCACCTCAAAGTTGGCCAGGCAGCGTTCAAAGCGAGCTGGCGTGTCTATTACTGTTGGTAGAGTTTTGGATTCGTCATGAGTTCCAACACCACTACAGCCTCGATGGAATTGCCCAATCCATCGATCGATTTGGCTTGAATTCGAAATGCTACATACCACTGCAAGTAGTCATGGCTTGATCAGTGCTCAGTGGTTCTTGCTTCGATCCAACTTGCCCAGCCAGCGTCTGACGACTGGCGGCATTGCGTGTTGGCCAAAAAAAAACTGCTCTAGCTTTGGCAGGAGGGTTTTAGGTGGCTGGCAACCGCATTCTTGCCAGTTTCCGTTATGGTTCACGCTCCAAGAGCTGCGACTTTGATACCAATTCCGGTGCCCAGGCTTCACTGGGCAATTGGAGCACTTGCAGTCGACGGATGTGTGGCCCAGTAAAGCCATGTGACACGATGCATCAAGCTTTACCTACAAGTTATTACATATATTTCACTTTTTTTTGCTTTATTTGCAGACCCGAAGACTTGCATCGCATACGCGTCGAGCACATGGAGCGACAGTTGGCCAATTTGACGGGATTGGTGCAGAAGGCTCTGGTTAATCAGAATCCACAGATTGGACCGCTGGCAGTGCCCACCCTGGATCCCAACTATCTTGTTGTGCCAACCCAGATGCAAGGTAAGGGGAAAGAGGGAAATGGCTAAATGATGTGCCGTCCCGATGTAAATGTTGTGTACAAAAATCGGCACACATAACGCTTAGCGCTTGGAACGACGCAACGACGTTATGGCTGAGCACCCGCCAGAGCACTGCTTCCAGCACGTTCGCGCTTAAGATCTTAAGTCCATCTTTAGCTACAAATTTGGTCTCTTTGCTTTGCTCTTCTCTTCCTCAACCTTGACTCTGCCTTTATCCCTTTTCCCCCGTTCTCTCTCCTCTCTCTCTTTACCAGCCAACGGCTCTGGAGATGAGCTGTACATTCGGGAGAAAGCTCCCAAACTGGGCAAGAACTCGTGCCGTAAGTGTGATCTATAGAGATCAATACAGATACATCGTTTGCTTTCGCTGACCCCTTGCTCTTGCAGAGAAATCCGTGTCCTTTGAGAAGTCCGTGTCGTTTAGCGATGACATACAGGGAATACCCAAGTCGCATAGCCCTCTACATGCCGGTAATTTCTATTCACTAATCACTTGTAAGGTCTTTGGGTATTCACTAGAACTGGGAAAGTCAATTGGAAACTATCTAAAATTTACATTTCATATATAGGATTAGCTTGTTAATAGCAGTATAGGGAAAACCTTAAAAGCATGTCTCTTTTCGTATTGTTTTCTTTTAAAATTTCTCAGTATATCCTTTTACTTATTGCAAGTAAAGCTGTAAGAGAGATTTCGTTTTATTTAAGTTCTAAACAGTTGCCTTGGGCCCTATTTATAAGGGACAAAAAATAGTTACTCAAGTCCTACTTTTAACGTTATTTTCTTTTAGATGTTCTCTCTGCTCTTTGCTGTCTGGAGAGCACACACTTTAACTCTCTCGCTCTCTTTCTTTTAGATGTTCTCTCTTCTCTTTGCTGTTTTGAGAGCACGCACTTTAACTCTCTCGCTCTCTTTCTCTCTCTCGCTCTCTCTCTCGGTCTCTCTTTCTCTTCCTCTCTCTCTATCGTTGTCTACGAAGCTTTGCCTGCTATGCACAAGCTTCGAGGAGCGAGAGAAAAAGTGAGAGCTGGGTCTTTGCTGTCTTGAGAGCGCACACTTTAACTCTCCCTTTCTCTCGCTCTCTTTCTCTCTCTATATCGTTGTCTAAGAAGCTTTGCCTGCAATGCACAAGCTTTGAGGAACGAGAGAGAAAGTGAGAGTTATGTTTTAGCTGCTCTTTGAGAGAGGTTTACATTTTTTCTCTTTTTCTGTCTCTCTCCGAGAAGAGACAAAAATAAAACCCGCTCTACTAAGAGAAGATCAGCCTTTTTATGATTTTTTCTTCCTGTGATCTGAAGAGCTTAACTAATAGCATTTCAGTTGAGCATAAATTAGTTTCTGTATTTTTTTTCTTCGAGCTTTAATTTGTGAAAGAAGGAAAAGAGTAAGAGTTCAAGTTCAGAACTGGTGAATACCCAAAGCCTCCCGTGAAGATCGATTAGGTTTGTAGAGTATACAAAGCAAACCGTTTCCCATTTTTACACCGCTCTTCCTTTTGAAACGCAATGGACACAGCTGACACGAAGCCAACCAAGCCGGCAATCAAGTCATCTACCCTGCCACGCACCTCGTCCCAAGGTAAGAATGGCCCCCACCAACCACTAAAAAATACAACTCACTAAGGCATGCCTCTCAGTCAAGCACACTCACACTCAAGTCACTCAATCACAACACTATTATTACTCACTCTTCATTCATTTACCACTTACTCACCACTCACTTAGCACTTAATTATCATTCACTCACCACTGACTCACTCATTCCTCACTCTCTCGTGACACCTCCTTGAACCCGCCCTCACCTCAATTTGGTTTCTCCTTCCTCCTTCTTCCAAAGAGCGCGATCGCCTCAAGCCCCCACCACCCCCGAAGCCGATCGTCCTGGCCCAGACCGCTCATCCCAACTACCGGGCGGACATTGCGCTGGCCCCCGAGGTCTACAATCATTTGCGTGGCCTGCAAAAGAAGGCCAAGGATTTGCGCATGGAAGTGCGTACCCTGCGTCGCCTGTCCCAGGCCCAGGCCGTCGCAGTGCGCGAGGATATCAAGGGCACCTTTATGCGTATCCGGGCCACGCTCTTGGCCAGCAGCGGTAGCTTTTGGAGTCATCAGAGCGATCAGGACACCACGAGGATATCGCGCGAAGAGGAGCTGTATAAGCAGGAAGTCATACGGCTGGAGAAGGATCTCAGTGATCTCGAGGCATCGGTGGAGAATCTGCGCGGTGAGGTGATCAATCGTCGGACTCGAGTCAACATGACCGCCGTCGAGGATATGGCTTTGGTGTTGAGTCGTGCCAGGTAGGAGATTCTTTCGAGAGGATTACTAAACCCAGGAACTAACTAGTATCCCCTTTTCTGACTTTGCTAGCAAAACCGTTGCCGAGTTGAAGCTCAAGTTCCCAGCCCTGTCGAACGGCCTGCGTTGCATACTCTCCGACGAGATGGAGAAGGTGGTGCGCGAAGAAAAGTTCCTCAAAGAAGAGCCCGATCGTCTGGAGTCGGCGCTGAGACGCTGCAAGAAGCTAACTGGTACACTGGTCACTCTGAAACGGTGTGTAGTCTGTGGCATCTAGTTCTTTGAATTTATTTATTCTATCAAATTCTGTTAACAGCTTGGCCAGCGTCCAGGAGCAAAGGCTGCCGCCCAATGAGCCAACCATTAGCGAGGAGCCGCCAAGATCCGCGGACATCTCGGCGCAAGACAAGGTAAGTGCCTAGCCAGTTGCATGCCCTTGGACAGACAGATGAAGAAGAACAAGTGCTGCGTACAGTTTAACACGAAAAAAAGCTAGTTTAAAATCCAAATCCAAATCAAAATCAAGTCAGAGAGTTAGAGAAAAAGAGTGTGAGAGAGAGAGCGCTCCATCTTCAGCTCCATCTCCAGCTCTAGCTCCACCTCAACCTCCATATTTCCATATCCATTTTCCATAAATACTTGTATGCATATCCTGCTACAGAACGTGTCATGTCTCTCTATATATAATATATATACACACATGTATAAAAGTATTGCTCCCATTTCTATAACCATTGCAGAGACTCCTATATAGTTGCTTTCGTAACGAATTTGCTATGCTAAAAAAATAGTTATAATAATAATAATTAAAACACTGCAAGCCTTTCTCCGAGTCCTTGGCTACTAGCTAGTCCTGTGGCGCTTCCGCGCCTGCCCTTAGGCTAGTCTTAGTCCCTGCTTTCAGTCCGTCCGAGAGCGATGATGTGTATGTAAAGCAGAGTCCCAGTACGAACCCACACACCCACACCCACACCCACAACCACACCCCAGCCCACTTAGTTGTATCAACTGGAAATATGACCTTGTTTTACCTTAAAAACATTTATTCGTTTGTAGCCTTTGGTTTATATATTTTTTTGTGCGTTAATCTTATGAATAAGTTGCAATTGGCTGTTGTTACATAAATAGTGTTTTGGTTCATCGTTCATTTCACCAACAAACAAAAAAAAAGGAAACAAAAAACGAAAATAAAGAAACCAGCGAGTAACGAGTAGCGAGTAGCGAGAAGCGACATGTCGACAAGTCGGCACAAGTTGAGGTAGCGCCCCTCCCTGCAGCATAGCACCGCTAAGCACCGCGAAACCCCTAGAAAACCTCGAGACCCGCCTCCTCCAAGCTTCTGCCTTGTTGGGTCGCCCGCCCCCCCATTTACTAGTTACAATTACATAAAACACAAAACATAATGCTTAACCAGTTATTACTATATATCATCATTACATGCTGAATAACCCCTGAAACATTCCCGAAAATTAAAATGAAATCCAAAAAATAAACACAAAAAAAAACAAAAAGTTATTTTTATATCAGCTTGACCGTCTTTTAAAATGAGGTTTACCTTCGTTTTCTCTTCTTGCCTTTTCTCAAACATTTTTGAATATCGTTTACCGTTTAACCGTTTAACCGTTTTTAACCGTTTACCACTACAACAACAACAACAACTACAATCCACATAGTTTAACTGGCGATGGAGTTCAAACTTCAAAGAGGCAATTACTGAGTAATGACTGAAAAATGCAAATATATAAAAAAAAAATACAAAACTACCAAAAAAAAATCAAACCAAAAATCAAAAAAAAAAAAAGAAAAACAAAAACCCAATATATATGAATAACAAACCGAATATCGTAAAGCAAAAAAAAAAAAAAGAAAACTGTTTTTCAAAAACAATGAAGATAAAAAAAAAAAACCAAGTTGATTTTCCTTTTGCTAAAAACATAATTTGCTCTGCATTAAACATACTAGTTTATATTTTTGTATACTATTTACTACTGCTATCAACTTCTAATTAAACTAATACTCGAACTAAAAACTCAAAACCCCCATATCGAATCGAATCTCATCATAAGCCACCAGAAGAGTACTCCCAAAATAGCCAAAAAAAAAATCAAGAAAATTAAGTAACCGAAACCGAAACCGAAACCGAAACCCAACCAAAACCAAAACCAAAACCAAAACCAAACCAACAACCAACCCAACAGGCTACATATCCATGTTCTCGTATGTACATATATATATGTATCTATAAAGTCCCTCCCATTTCCCCGCCCCCCTTAAAAAGTTGAATGACTGTGTGTGTGTGCCTACCACTCAAGTGTAAACCCCTTTCCTTTAGAAGAAACCCTTCAAAACCCTCCAAAACCCTACAAACCTTCCAGTTTCCAGTTCCCACTTCCCATCTTCCCGTCCCTTTCCAGTCCCTCTACCACTCGTTAGCATCAGTTTGCCAGTGATCACCCGTCCGCGTCAAATGGATCCTACTTCTTCTTTCCTGTGTGTGCCCGAGATTATCTATTTTCCAGAATTTGACGGTATCAGAAAACCAGGTAGGAAACGATGGACAACACCAAAATATTTGCTTTATATGAGGCCAAACTTTTTATACACTTGATCATTTCCAAAAAAAAACCCGCCTCTCCAACCCCCCACAAAAAACCCAACAAAAATTTTAACTCTAATTCTCAATTCTAAATTCTAATTCTTATGACAAATGTACAAATTTTGTAAAGACAATAATATTCTTTCCGTTTCTTTTCGTGGCCCTAAAAAAACCACCTATGATGATCTCTCACTCAACTCACGAAAAACAAAAACCAAAAAAAAATATACTATACCTCCCCCCCTTGTAAACTCATCTTGGTGTGACACCACATATTTTCTCTGTGTGTTTTTCTTGACATAATACATAATACCAGATCCTAAGATTAAGATTTACATATATGTGACAAGTAAGCTCGATTTTTGAGATATGTGCTGCGTGTGTGTGTGTGTGTGTGTCTGTATATTATATACATTCCCAAAACTCCAAAGACATCTTTATAAACCTCTTCTTCTAAGTCAAGTTAAACAAAGTCCCTAAAAATCTAGCTAAAGATATGGAGTGAATGTTGGGGGTACGCCCTTAGGTCCAAGTCCGTTTCCGTAACTGTTTTTTTTTATTTTACCCCTAGATGATCCTAGATCCTAGATCCTACTTGGGATCCCTGTAGTACTATACACCCTCATCCTCATCTGTAACCCTATTCCTATTCCTATCCCTAACCCTATATCCAAACCCCTAAACGTACTCTGAGTTTTTGTTTTCAGTGTGTTCGCTTCTGCGTTGCAAGTCTTCTTCTGTTGGTGTTTGTTCCTTGTTCTACATGTTGTCGCCTTCTCCTAATCCCTGCCTGCCTCTGGGGGGGGGGTCTGAACCCCATAAAAGTCGAACTATCTAGTAGTTCCCAGAGTGAGTTGAAGCCAAATCTTGGTCTGCACACAGTTTACAAGTTAAATTCAATTAAAAAGGGAAGAGGAAGTGGCTAGACAGATACAAATAAAGAAGCTGATAAAGATACAGATACAAAGATACAAGATACAGATCACAGCTAATTACAAAGTTACTACCTCGGTGCAGATCAAAGACCCAACTCCCCGTCTCCCCTTAATTAAGTGTTTCTTTCTTTCAGAGCAGAAGAATCGGTTTAACATTTAACTTCTTTTTTTTCTTCTTGATTTCTTTGTGGTCTCTCATTTTTTTTTTTATTTTTCATTTCTTTGCTTTGTAGTGCGTGTGTGTGTGCGTGTTAAATATACAAAATATACGAATTAGATACATATTTTATGTATGTGTACCCTTGTGCCCTGTTTATGTACGTACACACCATCAGCCTTCAGCCTTCAGCCTTCCAAGCCCCTCATCCAAAAAAACATCCGAAAACACCCATAACCATAAACCACTCTTAGTGCCTTACAATTAATCTTAATCAGACAAAATCAAATGGCCAATTGTATTGCCAAAAAAAAAGAAACAGTCATCACTGTTCAGTCACTGTTCTCACTCATCGTTTGTTGTCTTTGAAGTTTCAACAATCTATCAAGCATCTGCCTCATCAATCAAATGCCCCCAAGCCCATCATAAGCCTCATAATCATAATCATCAGAATCAGAATCAAAATCATTATCATAATCAGAGTCATTATCAGAGAGAACTCAGTACCCATCTAGCCGACCTAGAACTATGAGAGGCAATAAGAGCTTAAGGACTATCTTAATCCTTAACTGAAGCAACACTTAGCAACACAGACATTCTCCCAGACATCATTTTCGGTGAAGACTTGTAGCCTTGTACACTCTTAGTGAGAGAGAGAGAGAGAGAAAAGAACCCAGCACAAGACGTCCAAGACCCATTTGGAGTCGCCTCATTATGCTCAAAACGCACACTCACATAACCATAACCCTTTAACCAAAGACAATATTAAGAATAAGATGCGTAAGGCAGAGATATGTGAATGTGGTATAATTCAGGAATACAAAGTGAGTAAGAAAAGAGGATCAAGAGAGCAAAAAGAGAGCGCCAAGAGAGTGTAAAAATAGCGTAAAGAGAGCGCCAAGAGATTATCAAGAGAGCTTTAGGAGATCCTTAAGATCAAGAGAGCGCCAAGAGAGCGTCAAGAGAGCTTTAAGAAATCCTTAAGACCAAGAGAGTGCCAAGAGAGCGTTAAGAGCTTATCAAGAGAGCTTTAGAAGATCCTTAAGATCAAGAGACCAAAAAGAGAGCGCCAAGAGAGCGTAAAAAGATCGTTAAGAGATTATCAAGAGAGCTTTAGGAGATCCTTAAGATCAAGAGAGCGTCAAGGAAGCGCCGAGAGAGTATCAAGAGAGCTTTAAGAGAACTTTAAGAGATCCTTAAGATCAAGAGAGCGCCAAGAGAGTGTCAAGAAAGCGCCAAGAAAGCGCCAAGAGAACATCTAGAGAGCTTTAAGATATCCCTAAGATCAAAAGAACCTTTAAAGAGCTTCCTGAGCATTACGCATCTTATTATTATATTGTCTTTTTGCTTTTTAATCCAAAAACGACGCTGTTTCCAACGTTGCTTCATTCGATCGAAGCTCTTCGTTCTTATAACTAACATACTCGTTTCACAAACATGCTTGCCTGCGCTTACCCACCTTCTATATAGATATATACCCTATAACTTACACCTTTTGTATATATATTTACACATATATATATCGCTTTCCATTCATTCCACTCCAGCTTAATTGTAGACCGCTTCCTTTTGCCTGCTAACGAGCGCCTTTATGTGTTTTTTGCTTAACAACAATCACTGCATGTTCTATGATTCCTAAAGCCTTCAAGCACCCCTCGCAGAATGCATCTGATTTGCTTGCTTTAGCTATATATTATCCGATATATATATATATGTACATGCTTGGTCTTGCTACCTCCAGCTCTGTGTTGTTGTCTCCCATTATAAACTTTCAACTAATACTCTGTACTTTTACGATTTGTGTGTTTATTTTGCAAGCGCCTTAATGCTCCTGTTCTACCTTTTTGCCGAATTCTGTGTTCTTCTTGTAGCCAATCCCAACACCCAGGATGGGGTCGTTCACTCTCAGCGGGGGACTCGCACCCGAAAACGCACTCGATGCTCTGCTAGATGAGCTCAAGACATTCTCCAAACCAATTGCACAGCAGCAGCAACAACAGCAGCAACAACAGCAGCAGCAACAGCAGCAGCAGCAGCAACAACAGCAGCAACAACAACAGCCACAATACGAGGTGAGTGAGTGAGGGAGTCGTTGGACCTCCCCCAAACCCAAACTAGAATGTGGAACCAAGTCTTCGCCCACAGATACGACCCGATGCAGCCGATTCGGCATCCGATGAGAGCGCCCAGGCCGCAGTACAAAGCACCGTCACCACGCAAATATCACAGGCCCGTCTCTACACGGAGGCAAGCGTGAATATGCAGCAGGCCAGCGCCAGTGCCAGCGCCAGCACCAGCACCAGCGGCGGTGGCATTGGCAACATGGTCATCAGTAGCAGCAGCTGCAGCAGCACCAACGCCACCATGCCGTCATCACAATCGCAGTTAATGGTACACACCAATATGGGCAGCCTGCGACGTTTGCACTCGTATCCCAGCGAGTCGGACGGGGAGATGTCTCATGTGACCACCAATGGTGGTGGCAGCAGCAGCAGCAAGCCACCCGTGCCCGAGCGTAACGCTGAATTGATCACCAAAGTTGGCCACAAGCGCATACCGCCACCTCCGCCGCCACGCACCAGCTCACGCAGTCCACTGGCCAGTCCAACCAGCCCCAATCAGAACCAGATTCCTAACCAGACACAGCACCAGAATCAGAATCAGAACCCAAATCCGAATCCAAATCCAAATCCAAATAACATCAGCAGCAGCGGCGGTGAAGCCTTTCTGGCCAGCCTGGCCAGCGACACCTCCAGCGGTGACAACTCCAGCGGCAATGAGTCCGGCAACGATCATGTCCAGCGTCAGGTGGCACTCGAGATGCGTCACCAGGAGCTGCTCAAGAAGCAAAAGCTGCTTCAAGAGCAATATCAACGACTGCAGCAGATGAGCAAGCTGCCATCGGTGGATCTGGGACAGGGACAGGGACCGGGACAGGGACAGGAGTTCGGTGGAAGCAATACCCTACGAAAGCTGGGCAGCGAAACGAATATCCAGCAAAAGATAGCCGCCTTGAGTTTAGCCTGCGAGGCAAGTGGAGCCGCAGCCGCGGCTGCTGCGGCGGCGGCTGCTGCGGCTGCTGCAGCTACCAATGGTAGCGGTGGTGTGGTGTTGGCCAGTGATGCTACGAGCGGTGCGATCGGTGGCGCCGGTGGTGGTGTTGGTGCAGCTGGAGGCTCGGCGGCTGGTGCGGGCGCTGCTGCTGCGAATCAAACAACGACAACAACAACAACCACGAAGCAAGTGTACGAGACGGAGATACTTTAACACAACTGGAAATTGGCGTGGAACGAGGCAAAAATTGATATTTAAGCGAGGGGAGCAAGAGCTCCTCAGGCTCTCCCATATGAGAACTAGGCGAGACACAACCACTAAACCACATATATGTCCTGGCGGGTCGGGTTTAACACCACTCCCATCCCACAGTATCTGTAGTTACAAAGGAAACTTAAACCCAAAAACTTGGTCCGTTTTGCAAGTAAAACCCAAGGAATTTCCAGAAGCAGAAAGGAAATAAGGAAAGCAAGAAAGCAAGAAAGCAAGAAAGCAGGAAAGCAGAAATGAAGAAATTAAAAAGCAGAAAAGCAGAAAAGAAAAAAGAAAGCAGCAAAAAAGGAAGCAGGAAGAAAAAGAAAGAAAGAAAGCATCTGCAACTACGACTTTACACAATCGAATTGAGAATCAAAAAAAAACAAGACGTAAATGAGAAAGAGAGTAAAATAATAAACAAAAAAACACAGTAAATGTAATTCAAAATCACAAACTCGGGGCAGGATCATAAGTAGGACATACAGCAACTCTCAATGATCACTACCCAAGGTTACCCCAATTTCCCAGATGAATGTATTTATATATATTTGTATATGTATTCGCTTACATTGATGTACTCTTGTTGCATGTTGTGTTTTTTGTTGTTGTTTCGATGAACATTGCACAGAGAAAAGGCGGAAAAGGTGGAAGAGGGGAAAAGAGAGAGATATTAAAAGAGAAAAAAAGAGAGAGATATTAAAAGAGAGATATAAAAAAAAGAGAAAAAAGAGAGAGAATAAAAGAGAGATATTAAAAGAGAGAAAAAAGAGAGAGAATAAAAGAGAGATATTAAAAGAGAGAAAAAAGAGAGAGAATGAAAATGAGAGCGAGAGAGAGAGAAAGAGAGAGAGAGGGGTTACGAGATATCTCTCTCTCTCAGTTAGAGATAAAGCTAAAGGCAAGAAAAAAATTTAGAGGAGAGCAAGAGAAACACCCCGCACTAAGCCCTAATATATATACACATGTATATCGTTCTGTGTGCGTATGTGTCAATGCCAAAGCAGCACCTAACACACACACAAACAAACACACACACACTAAGCAAGAAGAAACCCAAAGAATTGCAAAGAGATCCCAGAAGAATCGTAAAGAAAACCAAAAGAATCGCATAGAAACTCAAGAAGAAACGCGAAAAATAAGAAAATAGCTAAGCACAACACAACACTACACAGACAGCCAGTCGTACCGAAGGCCATAAACTGAATAAGATCCGTAACGCCAGAAGAAATGAAAGATGACTTTTTTCTAAAGTTTCTAAACAAAAACCAGAGAAAAAAAGAGCGCCAAATCAAGTTGGGGAACGCAAATTTCCCTTACGCGTTACGCATCTTACACATTTTATGGTCCTTGATCTCACGCACTGTCATGTACAGATCTCTTGCGTATGAACTTAAAGATATGTCATAGGTTTTCGAGTTTTTTGTTTGTTTTTTAATTAGCCTTGTTTAACCCCCAAAAAACATATATATATTCCCATATAATACCCATATATACCCCCATATACGTGAGACTGATAGTTCTATATACACATACACACCACACACACACACACACACATGCATATACATATATGTGTAGCTCATCAAGAATACAGAAGGCAGCAGCATTATGATTGAAGTATGAAAAGGGATAAGAAGAGATATTGTTGTACTCTTTAAACATTATTTTTGTTAACTAAAAAAAGGGGAAAGAAAAACAAAAAGAAAAATAAAAAAAATGTGACTAGCTAATTTTTAAAATCCCAAAAAGCCAGCCATAGAAGACACACTCACACCCTTCCCCATTAGAGCTCCTTTCGGAGAGTGTGTATGAGAGAGATCTGCCTCGGACTACCGACGACTATACTAACTATTATTGTTTACATAGATGCTGCCTATATAATGGGCGGTTTGCTCTCTCTTTTAGCCAAATGCATTTAAAGCTAGAACAAGTCAACATCGAACAGGCGAAGGCGAAACGGGCCTTCCCCCTAAATACTAGTATTGTTTTTATCCCCAAATGTTTTTCCTAGTTAATTGAGATTCGTACAGCCATCAAGCGCCATCCCTCTAGCTTATAAGTATTTATATATATATATACGGAATATATATATACACACGGTATATGCAGCACACACTCATGCACAGTATACAGAGATAGATTTGTTCATTTAACTTGGCTCGGTCAGGCGCAGTATTACATTTTTCAGTATTAAATAGGCTTATTTACACCATTCGAAACACCAGAACACACACTCACACCCATTTGTTGCACCTTTAAAAAGCATTTGCCCGATTTTACAAGCATAATTGTTCACTTTTTTCGAGAGGCCCAAGTGGTAGAGCTGGAGAGAAATGGATGTTTTTTTCTCGGTCTTTTAGAAACACAAAAGGATTAATCGAAAGATACAATTTTCTTTTAAATATAGATAGAAATTTATATTAAAATAATTTGTAATTTATACTTTTCAATACTTTTTATTAAGATCATTTTTTCGAGAAGTTTTTTAAAGAAATTTACCTAGAAAATGGTTAACGATAAATCGTTAGTATCGATGTTGAAATCGATTTTTTTCCAGCTCTACTAAAAGGGGTTTAGCATAAGAAAAAATAAAGGCAAATGAAATACTCTTTGAGTATTTTTTTTGCTACTAATAATTTTATAGCTCAAATACACCCACATTCCTGCATTATGCTGATTGTACTGTCGAAGCGGAGAACGGACGACAGAATTTATCGACATATCGACCTAGTATCGATTTATAGATCGATATTCTAAAGTTGATATATGTCGATATTCTGTTTGTTTATATATCAGACCAACACAATCGGACAAAGAGACAAGTTTTCGTTAATTTTTCGATATCAATATTTCTCGATATATAAAAACTTCGATACAATTTGATATTGAACACGATATTTATATCGATCATATCATATTGGAATTTTCCTCTCGATATATGTACATCCCTAGATCGGAGAGTGCATATATATAGAACCGCTCAAGACATAAAGACAACAAGTTATTTACTAAGTTAGGGCATTGTTTTTTTTTTTTTGATATATATAATTTATTAATATGTATAACATATATATATATATATATTTAGATGCAAACAAAAATCACGCAACGAATACACAGAGTTAAAGAGAACACATATATACCATGCATACGGATGATATGATATATGATTACGAAGATAATAAATACCGAGAGGACGAATGAACGAATGAACGCTGATTAAAGGGCGCGCAGAGATATTTAAGTAAAAACAACAAGTGACAAAAGTGGCAAAGTCAATGGCATTGAATGTACATCGTACACCTAATTATATTCCTTATAAGGCACACTCCACACACACCACGAACAAACACACACACACACACACACCCCACTTAAAAAAAAAAAAAAAAAACAAAACAAAAAAAAAAGGTATTTGCGTATGCGGGAACGATCAGAAAGCGTTACAAGTGCGTATTTTTTTCTTAATAAGTAATAATTATTCTATTTAAATCACAACAAAAACCACAACAATAAATATCATTCGTAAAATGGACTCTAAACATGGCTTTCTCTATGGACGAGGCAGGGGGTTATCTGATGATATCTACATAAAATTAGTCTGTTTATATATTTTCCAGCAACGAATATTCTTCTGTGCGCAGACAGTCCTTAGTTCTACTATAAGATTATAAACAAAACAAAATCGTTTTTTTACGAGTACGTATATAAAAGGCACATGTGTTGTATCTAGAAGGACAGAGCGACACCAGACCACCGACATAAACTCGTTTACACAGTTTCAATTGAGCTTTAAATCGAAATAAACTCAAGCGAACTAATGTCTTTTTACGATTTTATGTCGGTGGACTCAAGTCGCCAAACCCTTCTAGGATATATAATATATAATAGTTCACGTATGTAAATACGCCCTGTGTCATGTGATTGTGTCACGGTCGTTCGTCTCTCTTCTCTTAATTTCCCCAAGTGTCGTCGTCCCTCCTTTACGATTCGCACAGCCAATCGCATGGCAGCTTGGGCATTTTGCTGGCGGGCCAGGGCAGGTACCCGGCCGTCTTAAAGACCCAATAGTCATACGAGACCTTGGCGATCAGGGCCAGCAGCAGAAAGACTTCGGCGGCTATCAAATAGTATATATAATCGGTCCAGTCCGGCGGCGATTGGCACAGCTTGGCCTCCTGCAGCTCGATGACACTCTGGGGTATATTCCGGCAACGTATTTCCATGTAGTCGGGTATATCCGAGCTGCGCTCCTTGAGCCAACCCAGTAGCTTCTTGGCCGAGTTGCAGTCGCACTGCAACTTGTTGCCCGCGAGGTAAATGCGTCGACCCAGACCGGAGTCCATAAGGGCGTTGTTCAGGAAGTACTCGGGTATCTTTGGAAGGAATAAGGAATTTGAGTTCGGGAATTAGGGATAGGTAAAGGCAGAGTATATCGATCAAAATCGATATTGTATTGATATTTAAAGCGAAAGACGTCGATCGATATTTTTTATATAAAAATTGCATCATTAAAATCGAATTTGGGACACAAAAAAATTAATTTTGTTTGATATTTTTCAATAATTTTGTCAAATAAAATCAAACTTTCGCTTTTGATTTGCACCCCAAGTTATAATTTCGATATCTTAATGTTAAATTCGATATTTTTCCGATATAGGAATATTTTTGTTAAGCTTTGGCGTATGTAAATATTTCTCTGCTTACCTTATTCAGTGAATTGTTGCGCATGTAGATCCGCTGAAAGCTCTCGATAAACTTGGTGCCCTCGAATTCGTTCATGGACACTATCTGATTATTATCGGCCACCAGCCGGTTGATGTTGTGGTAGGTGGGATTTCGGTTGAAAAAGTCGCCCAAGCTGGTTATCCGGTTGTTTGTGATGTTCAGCACAAAGGTATTGTCCGGCAGACGCTGCGGTAGCTCCACCAGGCCGAGATTAGAGCAATCAACATGACACTGGGGCTTGGACTGATTGTCCTGTATGATCATAATGTTCTCCAACGTGCACTTGCAGTTCCCATGATTGGGTATCACCGGACAATTGGTCACGCAGCGCTTACGATTCTCCAGCTGCTCCACAGAAACCTTGTCCGTGGATTGGAACCAAGTGCGGGTGGCATTGTACTGACAATAGGAGTGTCCGGGATTCAGGAAATTGATCGATTCGTTGTGAATGATGTCGTTAAGAGGTGTGCACAGCATTCGCCTGTTGCCACTGCAAAGAGTCACTTGATTATGAAATGATGCTCTTTATATTAGCTATTTGTTTCCCTTACCTTATGTCCAGAGTTATGTTTTTGTTCTGATTGCGATGCGGCACCAACGACAGGTTGTTGTTTGACATGCCAAAAAACTCCAAATGAGGCACATCCTTGACCGCCCGCGAATGTATCTCCGAGATGTTGTTGTTCGATATATTCAGGCACTTGAGTGTGGAGAGACGCGGAAAGGCGTTCACCAGACGCGTTATGTTGCCATCCGTCACGGCCAGCGACTGCAGTGTACGGAAGATGGGATTCGATAGATCCACATCCTTCACGGTCATGTTGCGCACATGCAAATTGGTCCACTTGGAGATGTTGCTGCAGCTGGAGATCATTGACACCTGCGAAATGTTGCAGCAGTACCAGGAATTGGGCTTGCTTGGATGCTCCTTGCACTGACAGCTATTGGCATTCGGTTCGGCCTCAGATGGCGCTGTCTGGGCAGCATCGGTTGCTTCATCGTTGCTTGCTGGTGCTTCACATAGCTGCTCCTCGGCGTAGAAGCAGTGCTTGAGGTAATCGGGCACCTCGGAGGCCGGTTCTGCCAAAGAAGTTGTGGTTGTTGTTGTCGTAGGGGTCGTCGTGGACGTGGAGGTGGACGTAGACGTGGTCGTTCCTGTTGTGGCAATGACTTCTGGCAAGGCCGTGCTGGCGTCCATAGCAGCTTCTGCCTGGGGTGTGCTGTGTGTTCCGGAGGTCAAGGCCGGACTTGCCGAGGTTGTGGTGGGGTCAGTGGTGTTGCCAGGAGCTTGGTGCGGCTCCTCCACTGAGGGTAAGCCCTGCTCTTCGTTGGAGGTGGCAGAAACGTTCTTTGCCCTTTCTGGCTGCGCGCCTGCGCGGGCCGCGACCAGCAGGAGAAGCAGGGGGAGCCAGGATGCGACCTGCAAGTGGAAGGGAGGCAAGATGAGTAAATAATGGGGGAAGGGGAAAAGTACTCGGGCAACCTGAGAAGCCACCGCCACACATATATATCGGACATATGCAAATATTTGCCCTTCTGTTGACGCAGCGAATTAGCCGGCGCCCCAGGCAGCCGAGAACGACGAGGGCTTGGCCCGGACCCGGCGGCAATTACGGTAAGTAAGCAAGCAGGCAAGCGGAAAACCCTTCATGACCGCCACCCTCTGCCGTATCGTTTTAGCGCCGCTACGCTAATTTGGCAATTAATTAACAATTTCGATTTCCGACGATGCCGATTTGGATGTGATAAAAGGCCAATAAAAAGATTAATTGTTGGGAGCAAACACACACACACACAGTTGGTGGTAAATTGGGCAACTTAACGAGTAACTGTAAATGCAAGCAACGGTATGCCCTTCCAGTACATTATGTTATTTTCAGCTATTTGCCAGCGAAAAAACAAGTTATCTATTTATTAAAGCCACTTCACGGCAAAGATAAAATGCACAAATATACACGTATTCTTCGAAATATGCACGAAAATAAGTTATTTACAATGTTTTCGAGATTAAAAACACCGATAACATTGTCTACATAACGGGGGTGGGGGTGGGGGCGGCGGCGCACCTTTCTGCAACTGCACTGCGCATTCGACTTACGTGTTTCCAATGGCAAAACATTACGGTGAAACCCCTTCCAATAACGGCAGTCAGCAGGGAAGCGTAGCTAGACCCCTTGGCGACAGAATCCAGAAGAGGCGGCTGAGAAATTCCAGTCCCGAGGAATCACACGTCCATTTCCAGGAGCGCAGCCATTTAAATGATGTGCGCACATGTATGTTAATAGTTACTTTTCGGGCGTAAATAATATGCTGCGGTTTGGTGATCGTAGCCAATGAAACGTACACAAACAAAAGGCCAAAGTGTATGCGGAATAAGCTAAAATAAAACTGATATTAAACAAAAGAGAACTGAGAACTGTTGTGCCTGGGAGATAACTGTTAAAATGAGTGCAATGTTCAACACGGTGGGTATCGATATATCGATATACTACGCGGCACTCTCAGTCATGGTGGGAGTCTACAAGGTGGTGTCAAGGTGAAAACTGTTTTGCTTTTGTTTTTTTCTATCTTGTCTCTCTGAGAGCGCAGTGTGGGAGAGCTAGAACCACCTGATATATCGGCATCTTGCTTTTAACAGCAAAGTTTTCAACTATCGAAAATAAGGATTTTGCCTTAACTATCGTACGTGAATAAATTTATGTAAACAAATACATGTTTTTTAATGTTTTTAAAGATTGTAGGCAGAGCAGGCTTTTGCTATTCAACTAGCTTTAATATTTGGATTTATTCTTTACTTTAGACTGAACTTTGTTTTCGTTTTTTAAAAATGTCTTAAAATTACCGATAGTTGTATCGACCTGTGTGCATCTCTAGTCTGGCGCGTACGAGAGCAATCCATTTTTGTTCAACTCAATCGTATGTTTTTGGACCTCTATCTGCCGCTCTTCGTTCTCTGACATCGCTTTTGTTTATGTTGTTGTGGCCACAAATTGTTTCGCACAAAAACCAGAAACGTCGCTGAAGCAGTAATCGTCACATCGCGTCCCACCGAGGCGGTGACACATTTCGCTCAAAGTCTAACCCAAGCAAAGTCGCACATTACGAAATTAACACCACGTAGCCCACGTAGAGATATAGCGAGAATGCCCATCGATACGCGGGAGCTGATGGAGGCGATAGCCATTGTGGCGGACGAGCGCAATGTCCGCGTCGCCGTCAAGCAGTCCGGCAAGGGGGCGGCCATCTGTGCCGCCTGCTCCTTTGCGGGCGGCATGCTCCTCGGTCCCGTTGGCCTGGCGGTGGGCGGAGCAGCCGGTGGCATTGCTGCCTACAAGATGACCAGCGGTAAGCTATATATATATATTTATATAGCTAGGGAAACCCCAGAATTACACCAGTTTCATCATTATTGCGTTTTTCCTTTGACAACAGGCACTTTTAGGCCCCTGGGCGAGGTGATACTGAACGATTTGACGGATAGACAGCGCGAGCAACTGGTGGAGCATGTATCCAAGGCCGTGGCTGAGATTCATCCCACCGATATTGTGATGCTGCTGCCCCTGATTGTCCAGAATGCCTCCATTCAACAGGCTGTGCTCAATACGGTCGTGTCGTTTGTCAGCAATGAGCTTCGCATGCAGATCGTTGATTGACCTGGAGGAGGAGGAGCAGCAGCACGAGGAGATCCAGGAGGAGGTGGAGCAGCAAACTGTGAAATTAGTGCCGTTACGAACTGTGTAGGTTTATTAATAAATACTCTATATGTACACAAGTGTCACTGTGTCCCGAGGAGCGCTACTCCCACTCGACGTTCACCTGCTCCCAGTCATCCACAAACGGCTGATCGATGGTGTCTATTAGCAGGCCACAAAACAAACAATCCGACGCCAGAATATCCTCGATTTCCGTCTTCAAAGCCGCTCGCCTTTGCTGCATCTCCATCGCCTGCTGCTTGGTCAGTCTGGTGGGCTTCGTCTGCGTCGATTGCTGCACCTCCGCCTCCAGCTGCTGCTTGAGCGTGCTCAGGCGGCGACTGCGCTCCTTGGTGAGCATGGGCAGGACCTGCTTTTCCAGGCAATCGCTGTGGAACTTGTGGCCGCACATAAAGGCAAAGAACGGCTTCACCATCAGCATCATTTCGCAAATGGCGCACGTGTCCTGCGCGGTCAGCTTAATGCTATAATTGCGCACCTGTTTTAGCTCGGCGCACACACGATCCGACTGCTCCTGGGTCTCGGCCATTTCACGTTGTATTTCTTGGATACGATGGTTGTAGTCCTGAGAAGAAGTCGAAAAGGATTTAGAGGTTTCAAGCGTGAGCAGAGGACATGATAACTCACTCTTAGAGCATCGCATATGGCCTCCTTGAAGTTGTCAATCTTCTCAAAGTCAGAGAAAAAGGGCAGCAGATCCTCGATGCGCAGCAGATCGCACTCCTTGAGCAGATTCAGGGCCTTCTTCACGTCATTGGTATCCTTGATATCGTGGTAGGCTAAAGAAAACACAACCAAAGATATATATCAAGAGGAAATTTCAAGTTTCATCGGCATCCTTACCTATCCGTAGCCACAGCTTGCGACGCATAGCGCTATCCGTCGGCCTGGAGGCCGTCTCCTTGGCCAGCTTCATGTCAAACTTGAGGGCCAGCTCCACCGCCGTTATCCACAACTCCAGCAGACACTGCAGGAACACGCAGGCCTCCTTGCGATCCAAATCGGTGCACACCTTGAGGGCATAGTGGATGTCATAGTGAACGAGTGTTACGTCCCTGCCCTGAATCTCCAGGTACTTCATCAGCGACTTGGGATCGTGCTCGGCATACAGGTGCAGGAGGAAGTTATGTATGGCATCGTTGGTGGTGTTCAACTTGTAGACGGCAAACTCCAGATACCGAGTTATCTGCTCCCGCTGCTCACGCGTCTCCAGCAGAATCAAAGTGGGCACAAGCTTCTCCACCTCGAGTCGCGACCCCTGCGCCATCAGGGCCTCCACGGTGGGCTTGGGCAGCTTGGCCATCAGCTCGGGGGCGTATTTGTAGAAGAGTTCCGGCTCGCGTTGCTTGATCAGAGTTTGCAGGGCTTCCGTGTAGCGTTCAGCTTTCAATTGCTGCCCCACCACCTCGTCATAGTCACCGATGGCAATGGCAAACTGGGCCAGATTGTGGGGATCTGCGTGCTCGGCAATCAATTCCTGGACAGCCGTCCGATTGGCTCGCGTGCACGCTAGCACGGGGGGCTGGCGCATCAGTTCGTCGTATTCCGACTGCCACGCCCGTCGCCACTCCTCGTTCTGGTCGGGCATATTGATCTGGATGAGATACAGATCGATCAGCCAGATGACCAGTACCTTGATGGCATCGCTTTGGTCTTCGCCTGGTTCCGTCCCTTCCGCTGCCTCCATCCGGGCTGCCTTGGTGGTCAGCCGACTGAGGCGCTTCTTTACGTAATCAATGATGGGTCGCTTATCCGGCAGCACCATAAACTTGAGGCACACCTCCTCAAAGGACTTGGTTGTCTCGGCATAATAGTCGGCTGCCACCTGGTAGGAGCCCTCCGCAAAGGCGGCATCCGCTCGCTGGGCGAGCACCAGCTGCAAATGCTCCGGATTGTCGGCTGCATGGGCTGTGGCCAGCTCGTACTGACCCTTCGCCAGATAAATTCGCCACACATCGCGCTCCTCGCGCGTCACCCGCAGATTGAAGACCGTCTTGGCGGTGTACACGTATATGGAGCCCGTGAGCTCATCCCTTTCGATGTTCAGGGGACGACCGACGCGGGCCTCATCGAAGCCCTCCTGATACACCTGCTCCTGGTTGAGCAGACAGATGGCTCTTATATGGTCGGCATAGAGCAGCACGGCATGGTACTCGGTCAGCACAAAGGCCTTGGGTATGCTCAGTCTGCGCTCCTCGTAGGACAGATGCTTGGCCTTCTCAAAGTCCAAAGGGATGAGGGTGCTCCCCAGCAGGGTGGAGGCGCTATTTCCCTCAATGGAGAGCTGTAATAAAGGGCTTTATATCATCGATATCACACGAAGCGTGGCAGAACTCACCTCTCCCACGCGCAAGCCCTCGCCGCACAGCCACGCCCACTGCTTCGGGTACTTGCTGTTGGGCGGGGCAAAGAACCGTAGCTGCGAGTAGGTCAGATCGGTCTTTCGCTCCTCACAATGCGGCTCCTGCACTCCACTGACATAGCCCGCGAATATGGGCTGCAGCGAGCGCTCCTCCGGCTTCAGTGTCTCCTGGAACGTGTAGATGCACTCGGGACTGGTCACCACCACGATGTACCTGCTGCTGTTGGGTATCCGGAGCAGCTTCAGGCCCGTTATGGGATACTTGGGCCTGCCCAGACCCAAATCGTAGAGCTGCTTGCGCTGCACATGTCCCTCCATGGCGGGACTCAGCTCGGTCTCGAAAACCAAGCCACGACTGGTGCCCAGCAGTATGGAGCCGGTGGTGGCATCGCTGCCATGGTAAGGATTGAAGGCGACGGCCGTGATCTCGTGATCCTTGAACTTTTCAATGCGCCGCAACTTGAGCTGCTGCGCCTGCGGCGACTCGGTGCAATGAATGTATAGGAAGTCCGGTGAGACGCCGGCGGAGGCGGATCGCGGCACCAGAGCCACAATGAGATGGTGGCCGGTGGGATCGAGGAATATTCGCGTTATCTTGTAGCCCGAACCGGACAAATACTTCTCCAGGGCCAGCTCTGCGGCAAGGAAGATGTAAAGTTAGTGGGCAACCCTTCATCCGGAGCAGTACTTACCCCCGGGTGGTATCGCACGCGGCAGAAAGAAGCGGAGCAGCGTCGTCCGCTCTGCAGTGCCCAGGATGCAGACCAGCCAGTTCCGCGACACCGTCAAATGCTGCAAATCGCCGGTGCAGTCGGCGGGCACGCGTAGAACCATCTTGTGCCTGCTGAATATCTCCTCATCGTCGTCCGTCTCGAAGGGATTGCCGGATGCGGTGGCCACATACGAGTTGCCGCCACTCCGCTCGATGCGGGGCAGGAACTTGGGCTGATTGGGCATACCCTGGGCCATGGCTCTCGCGCTCGGTCGCTCTCTGCTCGTAATTATTTACAATGGTAACAATAATCCAAAATATACGCCCACAGAAAAAAAAACATAAAGAATGATTCCACCCCAGACTATCGGTAATCGATTGGCCCAGTGAGCCGCGATAGTAGAATATCGATAGTTAAATTGCTGCCCTAACAGTGCTGCCAGATTGTCCAACGAGCAATTAAAATCTATTAAAAAATTAATAATTATAATTTTATATTTATGGGGTCGAATATCTCTACCACCTTTCATAACAGATCTGGACGAGAGGAAAGCTGGGGGCAAACTGAGGCAGCTGCGACAATAGCGCCTCTATTTATACTCTCCGCTTGTGTAGTGAGAGTGAAAGAGAGATGGGAATTTGTGTGAGAGAGAGAACGAGTTGGAAAGTTCTACGAGAGAGAGAGAGAGAGAGACTGATGCAAAGAGAAAGAGTCAGCAAGAGTAAATAGAAAACGTACGTTTTTGGAAAGTTAACAGATCTAACAACTATATTGCTCAGGTGGCAGCACTGCAAGGTACAAGGCAATAAAGTAGAAATATATTTATTATACCATTTATTAAACAAGTTAATACTAAAAAATAACCAATACTAAGTCTATAAGAACGAATTTAAATTTCGGCAAGCTTTTCTGTAGCATATAAGAGTTAATTAATCCTATACACTCTATTGTTATGTGTTACCACCTTGTGTGCTTGTACCATGACGCGGGCTCGGCTGACAATCGATAGGCAGAATCGAGTTTTGAATGTTTTACCGCGGCCGTAGAGCATTTTCAACTATTATCTTACTCTCCCCCAATAAAATGAAATAAAAACATTGTTCGTTTTTTTTTTTTTGTATTTTTATTAATAATTAGTGTTCTCTTTGTATACATGTAATTATATTATTTATATATTTATTTTTGTTTGATGCTTGGTTTTTCTCCTGGCCGTGCGCTCTCAGTACGGCACTGTTGAGCCTGCAAATTCAATCCGTTATGCCGTTATGCATACCCTCTCTCCCACCTGACTTTCTCTCTGTCTCTCTGGTTTGCTTTGCTTTGTTTACCTCTTGTTTTATCATTTATTTTCTTTTCATTTTGTGTGTGTTTTTTTTCTGCGTTGCGAATAAATGTTGTGGGACGATGACGCCTGCGTGTGGGTGCCTATCGACATCGACTATCGACTAAGTTGGCGGTTGTGTTTGATTTTCAATAGTTTTTTTTTGTTTTGTTTTTGTTTAGTAATAAAAAAAATGTACAATTAGTTTGTATACATGTATGCTTCGTATGCATGAAATGGTTTTTCTTCTTTTTCTTCTTGTTTCTTAATTGTGCAATTTATTTACTAACGTGTAATTTGCGCTTGACTTTACGAGATACATAATTATTCGTATGCCTTCTCTTCTTTTTCGTTTGCTTCCTTTTTGTTAATAAATTCGGACTTTAAAAGTGTTCGAAATTACAGATATACATATATATGTTTTAATATATATATATTTATTTATATATATATATATATTATGTCTAGTAAATCCTACAAAAAAAAAAATAGTAATATTATTAAATGTTCATTCAGGTGTCCTTTTCAAGTATAACTAATATACAGATGTATATACTGCATGAGTTGTGCTTTTTTTGGCGAAGGATGTTTGTGTGTGTGTATCTGTGTGTGTGTCTGCCTCCTGAGTGAAAAGTATCTGAGAAATGCCATCGCATATACATTGTATTTGTTTTTTTTTTACGATTTTTCACTGGTGTGTGTTTTGTTTTTTGTTTGTTTGTAATTAAATATAAATATACAATTAATTTTAAAAATTTAAATTTTGTAGTTAATCACAGATTTTCTTTTGTTTTAAATACCGAAAAGTTCAATTAATAAACAGCATAGTTCCGAAATGTATTTGTTTTTTGTTTAGTTTTTTTTCTTTGTTTATATATATATTCACATATACAATATATATGTACTTGCATCGTATGTGTATATATATATAATATAATATATAATTTTGACTAATAATTTTCAATTATCTAAAGATTCGTGTTTTTTTTTCTCGAATTTTGTAATTTAATTTAATTTCCTTTTTGCTTTTGTAACCCCTTTTCTTATCTTTTGTGATATGCGTTGCATTTTGTCATCATCAATTTCTTAGCTTTATTCCGATACTGATCTGCTGATCCTGTGTTACTGATCTCCCCCTGGCTGTCTTGGGAGAGAGCGTAAGATAAAAGATGTATGTTTAGGTTTTAGGAGGCTTCACTTCACTTTACTTCATCTTTTTTGTTGTCGTGTACAGAGCCCGCAAATAGCGATCTTCCGCGCTTTGCCTGCAATGTACAGGCCATAGCGAACGAGAGAGCGTTTCTCTGAGAGAGGTTCGCTTCGCATTCGCAAGAGAGCGACTCTCCAAGACCCGAATTATTTGACGAGCTCTGGTTGTGTCTGTGTGTGTGGCTGTGGGTGTGGCTTGGGCTTGGTGGTTGGTGGGGGGGAAAGTGCGTCATACATTTACGTTTTCTATGTCTAAGAATATCTCTTTAAACGAACTTTAGAGCTATCAACTACATTAATATGATTCAAAACTCTCTCTCTCTCTCTCTCTTCTGATTAATGGTATGAAATATATCTGCTTCGGTTTATTCTGGCCATGCTAGGAGTGGTTCGGTTCTCCTCCCTGCGGGGGGGAATGGGCATCGGCATCTCGGCTTGGGCATCGACTTTGGCATCTTACAAGTACTATATATATATATATATGTATAGATATAGAGGTAGTTTCCTGAGCAATCGTTTCGGCTTTCCTGAGTTCTTTCCCCGACAAACAACACAAAAGGCTTTAAAAAATGTTAAAACTTGTTAAAACTAAATAAGTTATGTATATATACTTTATGTATCTAACTCCCAAAATGTACCGTGTTTTTCGTTCTTTTTTTTTTGTTTTTTGCTTCAAAAGATGGTGGTTTTTTTATTGGCCAAAACAATATAATTTTGAATAGAGGTGTGTGTGTTTTTAGGTTTAATTGGATACATAAACAATACGTATACGTCGAGTGTATAAAGAAAAGTGCACAAAAAATAATACAAAGGTTTCGCATTCACAGTTTCGTCGTCGTCGAGTATCTAAACATAAATTTTGTTTGGTTTTAACATAATATATAAAAAGTATATATAGTTTATATATATATAAAAAAACAGCCAAAAGGGAATTTCGCACAAGGAAAATGCAATTTGTTTTCACTTTGTCAAAGATTTGTAAGATCACAGATTTGTTGTTGTTTGCAGTTAGCATTTGCATTATTTTTCGTTTTCTCGTATTCGTTATTCAAATTCTCAAAATAATAATTATAATATTAATAATAATAATAATAAGATTAATAATAATAATAATTGTATATTTTTTGTTTTGTTAAAATTAAACACTAATTTGTTAAATATAATTTTATGTCCGAGTAAAATACAAAATGTGTTTAAAATAAAATTCTTAGATTAGATAAAAAAATTAGAAGGTTTTTATCATAAATATGTGTAAGTGGAAGAAGAAAAAAATCGGATGCCATGAAAGTCCTTGCGATTCGCTACTCGCCACTCGCTTATCGCTACTCGCCACTCGCTTCACGCCATACAAAAAAAATCCCATTTCAGTGTGGATATACCTGCCGACTTCTATTCCCTATCTGTAAAGTCCTGAATAAGTTAATTAAGACTACAAAGACGCTTCAATCCGGAGAACCTGAAGGCCATATAAAATATTTAACCTGGATGGAACTTCGCCTGAACGCTGACGCCTGACGCTGATAAGGTAGGTAAGGAGGACCTCGTGAAACCTGACTACTATACCATCTGATTCCCATTCCCATTCCCTGTACCATTACCATTTCCTTTTCCATTCCCTTGCGTGCCAGCGAGTGGGTTCCATGGCACAAAGAATACTAATTACTCGCCTACGACTGTTGCTATTCTAAATATCTAGTTTCTTGTTTGTTTTATTTCTTTTTTTTTTTTCGGAAAACTCTCGCCCTGCTGTTGATGATGATGATGAAGATGATGATATGCCCCATTGCAGGTATATATATATATATATATGTATTGTATTGTATTGTATGTAAGTATGTGTGCTATAATATAGAGTGTAAATTGGTTTAATTTTTTGTAAGAAATTCCTGAGACATTGAATTGATACACATTCTCCTCCCTCCTTCCTCCGCACACTACTAACTGTCTTCTCCATTTTTTTTTTCAACTTCTTTGGCGACTTATCGACTTGAAATTCTCTATTTTTTTTGCACTGGCAGCATCACATTCTCGCTGGGGCCCAGACTGTGGCAGTTCTCTATGTCTAGTTATAGCTCCAGGGCAGTGCAACTGTTTGCTTGTTTTTGCTGATTCTCGCCGATTAAAGTCCAACACGCTACTCGCTACTGGTTTCTGAACGTGCTGAAGCGTGTTGTCTCTGCTCTACTCGCTGATATTTGATTTGCTTTGCGTACGATATTTTTCTCACGATTCGTATTTTTTTGTTTTTTGACTTTTTGTTATTAAATTTAATTTCAGAACATTTGTACTTCGCTGGTGAAAAATCACTGAGTTACTTTACGGTTTTGTTTCGCTTTTTGTTTCTTTGCAAAAAATGTTTGTTGCTACAGCTCATCTTGTTCTTAATCTTCTGTGTGTGCCTGAGTGTGTCTGTGTGTGAGTCTGCCTATCTGTATATATATATATATGTATATATATATAGATTTATATAGAGTGGTACATATAAAGGTAAATGGTGTAAAGTATATACATGTATACATAGACTTTAGTATAATTGTTTCTCTTTGCTTTACACATGCATACATAGGCATTTTTATCCATAGATATATGCATGTGTATGTGTATAAAAAAATGATTTAAATTTCTGTTACTTTATTCGTCGTATATGTGTATGTGAGTGTATAAGTAGAAAAAGAGGAGACTTTGCTACTACATACTTGATATTTAATCCCTGATAACGTTTTACTTTTGTTTGTTTGTTTGTTGCTTGTTTGCTCTTGTTACTTGTTACTCGTCACTCGTTACTCGTTATTCGTCGTCTTGCAACGAATTCATTTATGTTTAACATTAGATTTGCTTTAACCTTAACTCTAGTCTTATACAAAGTCCTACATTTACAATTTAGGTTATCTTGCCATACAAAAAAAAAAAAAATACACACATCTCGCTCTTTCTCTCTCTCTCTCTGTCTTACTCTAGTTCTCGCTGCTTGCCGGCAACGGTTGGCATTTAACATAGGTTTAAGTTAAGTTAAGTAAAACTAGCAAAAAAAAAATAATAATAATATAAAGAGGTCTGATTTTGTATGAGTCTGTTGTGTTGGGTGTTTGTTTTGAGCGAGTAAAACCAACGAGTTGGGAATTGTAGAGCCTAGGAGCGGGCGCTGACCGGACTGAGGGTTCAGATTCGAATTTTTTGGAGGGGTATACCTTTCGCATTCAGATTCAGATGATATGTACTGGGATTTCTTTTTTTTCTTTATATGTTTTTACTGCTCCATCCGCTCGGCTCTCGCTCCTGTTTTTTTTTTGCAAGTGTGCGTGTTGTGTAGTCCTTCGTTCTCTTCCCATTTTGTTGTTGTTTGTGTTTTTTTTGTTGTGATTAATGTTTAAACATAACTTTAAGTCTAATAAGTATATACCTTAAACGCAACTTCACGCTGTCTGTGTGTATTTTGTTAATATGTTTTGTGGCCTGCATTCTCTCTCTCTCTCTATCTCTCTCGTGCAGCTCCAGAGGTATTTTATGATTTATCGAAAGTATTTACACGATCCTTGAGGTATTGCACATGAAGCAGCGAAGGGCGCTTCCAACTACTAAGTAGACGGGGGAGCGGCACGAATAAACTAATCGATTATAAGATACAAATTACCACATAAAAGATACAAGATATATATAAAAAAAAAAATACAAAAAAAAAGGTGTTATATATATGATTACGTAAGATAAAGTATAAGAATAATAAAACAGTTGACGCCAAAGTATGCCTAAGCTTAATTAAGGATATTTCTGGGCCAGCAGGACCCGCTGGAGGGTCCTTGCTGCCGTTCCTGCTGCTGCAATGGCAGCTGCTGCTGATGCTGCTGCTGCTGCTGCTTGGGGCAAAGTGTGTGTAGCTGGTCTAAGCCTGATCTCCTCCCGATCCTCTCCAGGCTGGCTCCCCCCCTCTCCCTTTTGAGCATCCCCTAAAAGATGGCATTCCAACTTAGCTCCTATTGGATGCCCGGCGGCGGCTGTCCCAGCTCGCTGGTGAAGTCAAACAGACTCGTCCTGGGATGCGCCAGCGCATGATGATGATGGGCATGATGCGCATGCGGAAGCGGATGATGACCGCCGCCGCCGGCGCCGCCGTGTCCGCCATGACCGCCGCCATGCCCGACCAGGCCATGCTTGATGGCCGACGTCTTGAGCAGACGCTTCAGCATGCCGCTGGAGCCGCGATGCTGCAGGCTCTTGTGCGTCGTCAGCGAGTTCTTGGTGCGATACCGGCGATGGCAGAACTCGCACACATACAGCGTGTCCGACTGCTCGTGCTTGTCCTGGAAGTGCCGCTTCAGCGAGTAGTAGCAGGAGAAGGTGCGCCGGCAGTAGGGGCACTCCTGCGGCTCGTTGATGCCACCGCTGGTGGGCGGTGGCATGCGCAGCGGCAGCTGTGGTGCACCCGATTGTGCGCCCGTTCCTGCTGACTGGCTGCCAGGACTGCTGCCATTGTTGTTGTTGTTATTATTATTATTGTTATTGTTATTGTTATTACTGTTGTTGTTATTGATATTATTATTGTTGTTGCTGTTGTTGCCATTGGAGGTGGGATTTGAGGAGGAGCCAATGCTGTTGCTATTGCAGAGATTACCGCCGCCGCCGCTGATGTTGTTGTTGTTGTTGTTGTTGTTGCTGGAGGTGGATGAGGTGCACAGATTGCTGCCCACACTGCTGCCCACACTGCCGGGACGCGGTGGCGAGCCAAGGACATGGCCATGTCCATGCAAATGACCGGCATGACTGTGCAGGCTATAAACGGCGGCGGCCAAACTGCCATTCAAGGAGCTGGTGGGCGAGGTGAGGGCCACCGTTGTGGGCGAGGGCGAGGGCGGTGACGAGGTGGAGCTGGTGGGCGAGGTGGCTGCCGAGCGGCTGATGCTGTGCGGTCCTGCGCCGAGGAGAGAACAAAACAAGTCTTAGTAAGTTTCATCGAAAGGAAAGACTTTACCCAAAAGGTAACTCTTTAGTGAATCTCTATATATTTGTATATATATATATATATGTATATATAAGTAATTATATTTATATTGCTGCTTTTGTTGTTGTTGTTGTTGTTGTTGTTGTGGCTGGGTGGGTGATGTTTTTTTTTTTAGAAAGTATGGAAAATAAAAGTGCAAGTTGTTTTTTTTTAGGCTGAAGATACACTAAGGCTAGGTCTTGAGGAGGATCCAACCCCAAATCCCTCTCCCCAAAGAGAGAGGGAGAGAGAGAGAGAGAGCGGATGGGAATACGGGTGGGGAGAGAGGATAGTTAGGAAAATGTTTAAAAATAAAATATAGGATATATAATAGATATAATGCTGAATGTTCTATATTAAAGTTCTAAAAAAACTGCCAAGTTGTAGTTGTAGAGTAAAAGTTTTAAGTTAAAATTTGAGTTTAAGTTTAAGTTTGAGTTTGAGTTTGAGTTTCAAATCAAGTTAAAATTCAAGTCAAGTTTAGGTTTGAGTTGGAATTTGAGTTTAAGTTTGGTTGCTAGCAAATAGTTAGAGATAAAGCGTTATATAGTTGAAATACTTGAGATTATATTATAAATTTTAATATATATATTTCGTATAAAGAATAAATATAGGCAAACTTTGGTTTCCAGCTTTCCAGCCGTCCTGCTTCCAGCTTCTTTACTTGTTAAATGTACAGTTCAAACGGTAAGCGGAAACAGCTCGAAATGGAAAGGAAAACGGAAACGGAAACTTCTTCTATTTTTGTTTTATTATTATTATTAATATTAATACATGTTTTATATGCATATTATGTATGGAGTAATGACGGAGAAGGATCGCTACTTTTGTAAGCTACTAACTGCTGTGTCCTACTAAAAAAGACAGAGAAAATAGAGGCTGAGAGAGGCTGCTGAGCTCCTAGGCCCCGCCGCCGATGTTCATGCATGTCTGTGCTTGTACTGTCTCGGCGGCGGCGGTACTGTACTTTGTACACTGGTGAGACTACTTCGTAGGCGTGTGGTTTTATTTTTATTTTTTAGGGAAATTTTTTTTAGGGCTAGTCAACAACCGATTTGTACATATATACAGGTACAAGGTACAGGTACAAAAAAATTACGCTACAAAACAAAAGTACACATGCAAATCACAACACGTACGTATGTCAATGAGTGTGTGTGTGGTGTGTGGTGTGTGAGGGATAATGTGGATGAAAAGGATGTGATTGGAGGATAGCAAGCAGATGTACACACATGCAAGCAAGCAAGCAGCGAGTGGAGGGACTGATGGAGAGTGGCGAGTGGCGCGTTGTGAGGCAAGCGAGTGTAGCGTAGTGACATGCAGAGAGGCAAGCGAGAGAGAGAGAGAGCAAAGAATCAAAAGTAAAGCAATGAACCTTAGGCTAAATTAGAAGCTAATCGCATTTCGAATATGGATTTCAGATGTGTCGTGGCGAGCGAGCAAGGATTTACTCGTCGCTTTAATTTTGATTTTCCTTCTTTTTTTTTTTGCTTTTCTTTTGCGAGTAAATTTCGAATTATTTCGAATAGAACGAAAGCGTTAAGTAAATGATTGATTAACAATGGATTGCACTTAGTTTAGTAGGTAGTTGGGGGCCCCCCGACTCGATCGAGCGTGAAGGAGGAAGCGTGGCGAGTCTGAATTCAATTTGTATTCCCGACGACGACGCAAAACTTACCAAAAACGAAAATTGTGTGATATATATATATGTATATATTTGAGATTTCTATGATTTCTATATATGTATAGATCTATTTGTAGGAGTTGCAGCGTTCGTTATCCATTATCGTTTATATATATTCATATTATATTATGGTATTTATATAGATGTAAGTATCTTTGTACATATGTGGGTAGTACTCTTGCTTATTTGTACAGTTGCATCAGAGCGGGAACAGTAGTAGGTGATGGGACAGAGAGTGAACAGTAGTAGAGAGAGAGAGAGAAAGAGAGGGGATCAGGAACAGAAAGAGACAACAATACTGGAAACGCAGAGAGAGAGAGAGAAGAGAGATGCCAAATCCACGCGGCATGATGGGGGGAGTAGAAGGTCGCAGAAGTTCAAAGAAGATCAGATGAACAGAGGAGCTAAGAGAGAGGGTATTGGGTGTTAGTGGTGGGACCTCCGCATCTGATCGTTAGTTCTACAGGTGGTTCGATCTTCTCGCTGAAAGTTATCCAAGTCAATCGAGGAGGAGAAGGTTACTACGGTTAATTCGGTTGAAGAAAGAGGAAAGATAAGAGAGAAGAAGCGGAAGGGAGGTAGGTCCTCCCCCTACGCCCCTTCAGTGTGTTAAATTGCTAAGAATAGCTTTGCATTTTGGGGTTATATATTTGTTGTTTGTGTGGCGAGTAGAGACAGAGAGCGAGTAGAGGTAACAGAGAAAGAGCGAGTTCGACTACTGTAGCGAGTGGTGTGCGGGTCGTACTTACAGGTCTCAGATGGTCTTTGTACATGAGTTAGTTAGGCTATTAGCTACGGCGAGTCTAGTGGAAAATGAGAGCGAGAGGCGAGAGGCGAGAACGAGAGCGAGAGCAAGAGCGAGAGCTAGAGCGGAGTTCGCGTGAGCAGGCAAGAGATATGGTTACAATATACATACGAGTAGCGGCAGGGAAATACGAGTAGAGTGCTAGTAGTAGTTCTAGTAGCCAGAGGACCAACGGCTGCTGTGCCCACTTTCTGCTAAACACAACTGTTTTGCAGATGAAACATTTTTTTTTTTTTTTTACAGAAGATATCGATAGCGCTGAGGTGGTGACGAGCTGGCTATTAAGCCCAATGTATCGTTAGTGTAGTGTATGGTGAGTAGGAGGAAAATAGATAGAAGAGGAGCTTAGTTCAGAACACTGGGCTCATAGAGAGACAGAGAGAGAGAGAGAGAGGGTGAAAGCGAGTAGAGAGAGGAGGAGAGCGAGTAGAGAGTAGCGAGTAGCGAGTAGAGAGTGGATAGCATGTAATGTACTAACTACGTATCTGCGCATGGTCGGATACTTGGCTACCAATGTAGTTGTAAGATGTTTTTGGGGCTAACCTTTAGCAAGCGCGCGATCTTCTATATTGGACTGACTAACGAGTAGCGGGTGCGGGTAGCGGGTAGCGGGTGTTGGCTTCTAGCGAATTAAGTTCGACGTTGCAGCGAGTTGAGGTCAAGTGGAACCAGGCTCCAAGGTCGCGGGCGAGAGTGTGGCAACTGTACTGTGGGCAAACTGTGGATGTGGATGTGTGGCGGCAGTACTTGCTTCTGCTTCGATTTCTTTGATTCCTCTTGATCCTCCTGATCTCTTGCTCTATGTGTGTATCCTTGTTCTTCGCACGCCTTGTTCTTAAATACAATTCGTATTCGTATTTGTATTTGTTCTTTATCTATCTCATCCATTTTTTATCAACTACTAGTTTTTATTATATATATATGTATATATATCTTTATATATATATGGTAAGCACACTCCTGTGTGTGTGTGTGTTACGTTAAGGAAGAAAGCACTTTATGATCTGTTCAAGCTCTGTCCAGAGTGTCGAGTTTCGGAAATGTTACGTAGATAATTTTTTTTTTGTTTAGAGAAGGCAACTTGTGTGCGAGGTCCGTCGTCCCGTCCACGGAAAATATAAAGAGAGCTCTATATAAATATTGTAAAATTGACTACCGACGTACATACGTTGTATGAGGTATAAGGTAAAAGAAGGCCACAGAGTGTAAACAGTTTTGTATATATATACTGGTCCATAGGCATGTGAGTTGTGAAAAAGTCAGCAAGTCTACTACTACTACGTGTGTAAGGTCGTAAGATCGATGTACAGTTGTGTTGAATTCTGGCTAATCTAAAAGGAGGAGTCTACCTCCTGGTCTTAGGTCTACCTTAGGGTCTAGTGTCTTTTTTTTTTTTGTATTTTTTAGTACTTTTAAATAATTGTTCGTATTTGTATTCGTATTCTTCGTATTCCCTTTCTCTCTCTCTCTTTGATCGTCTTGTATAATAGAATTGTTAGGTAGATGTGTATATATATCACTACATAATGGCATTGCTTTAAGTTTGAGCTGAGAGCTAGGTCGAGTTCTAGGTCAATTTCTCTCCTAGTTGCTCGTGGTGGCAATCGAAGAGGCACCGCCATGACTGTGACTGTGACTGTGACTGTGACTGTGACCCAGATAGTAGTCGTATAAGGTCATTATCTGTCGCTGCTGTATGAGCAACTGGTACTGATCGGTACTCGTCTGGTTGAGGTTCGTCTGGCTTGGATAGCTAGTGCTGGTCATGGTCGTATTGATATTGGCTTTCTTCGCTGGTGGCTGCATTTGATTTTGCATTTGATTTTGTGGCTTTGCTTGTGGCTGACAGGTTTGAGACTGAGACTGCTGACCCGGCGGCAAGGTCGTTGTGTCTCAGATTGACGAATTGAATTGATTGTAGAGCTTGATGTCCTTCATTTCCATTTCGCCAGGCCGGGACTTGTGGTACGTATAAATGTGCGTCATTAGAGAGTTCCGAGAACAGTAGACCCGCTCACAGATGGCGCAGCGATACTCCTCCTGCCGCACGGCATGCTTGTCGGCAATGTGACGCTTCAACGAGGCTTTCGAGCAGAGGAGCTTACCGCAGAGTTGGCATGAGAAGAGTTTCTTGGGCGAGTTTCCTGCAAATTGTTGGATTGGTGGATTGGATTTGTTTTTTTGTTTTTGTATGCTCAAATAGTTTTGAATTTTTTTTTATATATTTTTTTTAGGGTTTTTAGAGAGGGGTTTCGGGTACCAGTTACTGAGAGAACTGAGATTTATGGAGCACTTTCTCTGGGGTTTAGAAGTATTGAAATGTGTGATTCATTCACGCATGAACATGTCCTGTAGCTCAGGTCAGGACATGTTCATGCATGCTCGCTAGTGATGGCAAAAGGACATTAATTAATAACAATACATATATATATAGGATACATAACAAAAATTAAGTTTGCATCTGTGGCGAGGGGGCAGGGTGTGTGTGTGTGTGTGTGTGTGCACCACCACCAACACCACTGGTAAGGACAATGGGCCATGTTATCGACTAACAGTTAACAGTTACAGGTTATCGGTTATCAGTTATCGGTAGTGTATGACGGGGAAGAGTATGTGTAAATGGATGACTTTAGGTACCTTCCTTTCTTTTTCGATCTAGCTAGATGTTAGGACCGATGATCATCCAGGGGGGGGGAGGGGACACTGAGAGCGACACAGAGGGACACACAGGCTGCAGCACGATGATGGGTATGAAGTAGAACCTGGGTTTAGTGAATGGTTTAAGACACTCCACACACAGATGACCAAGAACTGAGACGGATACAGAGACGGGTAGGTAGCAGGGTTAGTAGCACAATTCAATTATTATTCCCCCCAAACCCCACACAGATCCTTCCATTGGGGACACAGGTGGCGCAACAAGTAATTAAAAGAAAGCCTCGGCGGCACATACAATTGTTCACTTATATACATTCTATTTATTTAAATAATAACACGATATCAGTTTGTTTTTTTTTATTTTTATGAAAATACTTTCGTCTCCTCGATGGTGTCCTCTGTCTGGTCTGTCTGTCTGTCTGTGTGAGTGTGTTTTGTGCGAGTGTGAGTGTTGAGTGTCTTTATTTCGAAATGAATGTGATTTCTTTTTTATTTTTTTTCTGTTTATTTTTTGTTACACAAATGTCGTAAAATTAGTAATTATTAAAAACTTTGTTTAATTTATTTTCCTCTTCTTTTTTTTTGTTGTTGTTGCTTTGCATATACATATACTCGTATGTGATATATGTAAAATGTATGTTTGTATGTTGTTTGTGTGTGTTGGAAGTGCTGGCACCTTGCTTTTTATATATACACAGAGGTGTGTGTGTGTGTGTGTACGTTACACGGGAGACAAAAATGTACATGTTCTCTTACTAGGCTAGAGTGGAAAACTTAATAGTTGTTATTCTTAAGTTTGTGTTTATTGTGTAAGTATAGTTTTTTTTTTGCATTTTGAGTGGGATCACGGGATCGCCTTAAAAAATGAAAAATTGTTTATTCTTCTTTAACTATTGGTATTCTGGCTATTGTTTCTCATTCTCACTGTTTGTTGGGAGGCGGGGGCTCACGATCTACGATCCTTTGCCTGGTTTAAGATGATTTTTTGTATTTTAGGGTTTACATCACGGTCGCCAAATGAAAATTATTTGTTTGTTTGTGCTTTGCTAGTCTCTGGCTATTGTTGCTTTTTAGATCTTCGATCTGTTGTGGGTTTAGGCTATGGATTCGGTTTCCCGGTCTCCCGGTTAATGGGGTAAGTTATTATTTCTAACGCTACAAGTATTTAAGCGTCTGTACTAGATGAGATATTGGTATTGAATTGGCTCCTGTCCTGTTTTGTCTTTGATGCCTGTCAGCTTCTATTTCCATGCATTAATATTCGATTGAAGAATGGCTGCTCCTTGGGGTTCCTTTGCTATTTTAAATATGTATTTTGCATATCCATGTAGTTACAGCACTGTTATTGTTACGGCAACTGTTGTAGTAACTTTACTGTAGCTGTTACTGTTACTGTTACTGTCACAGTTCCTGTACCTTAACTGTTGCTGTTACTGCATTGCTTGAGTAACTGTTACTTTTACTGCAGGCAACTGTAACGGTTACTTTCTGCATTGTTATGGTTACTGTTACAGTAATTGATTCCTGTTACTGTTACAGTTCCTTTTACAGTTCCTGCTTAAGTTTCTGTTACAGTTTCTGTACTTTGACTGTTTGCTGTTACTGCTTTGTTTGTGTAACTGTTACTTTTACTGCACTATTACTGTTACTGTTACTGCATTGTTACTGTTACTGTTACTGTTACTGTTACGTTTACTGTTACCGTTACTGTTATTGTAGTTAGTTTATTTCTTATATCGCGTATTGTAATTGTTATGGTAAATTGTAAGCTTTCTGTGGCTTGGAGCTAATGGTTCATTGGATAATACGGAGTTCGGAGTATGCATACATTGACTTAACTGGCAAATATGGTATGTCTTGGGGGGGGGACTTGGGGTTCAACTACACGAATAGGAATATATAAAAAAAAAAAACCAACCATAGTATCGTTAAGCAGGCCTTCTTCTATGGATAGGTATTCTTGCTTTTTTGGTTTCTGCTTTCGGTATATGCTTCTGCTTCTGTTGTATGCTTTCTGGGCTCTTACTGCTGCTATTTCGAGTATCAATATGCTATTTAGTTAGTTTAGTTTAGTTAGTGGTTAGCTCCTCCTTCTCCTTCTTATGCGTTCTGTACTCACTTGTGGACTGAGTGTGTGTGTGTGTGTGTGTTGTGAATATTTCTGGTTTCTGCTTTAGTTGTTGATATTGTAAACAACGTTTAGTTGTAGTTGAGTTTTACATTTACATTTACATTTCCACATTTATTGAGCATAATAATAATAATAATAATAATGATAATAATAATAATTGTGATAATAATAATTAAATAAAAACGAGGTGACATTTGTGGATATGAGGTTCGGTTCTCTGTTCTCTGATCTTTGATCTCTGATCTCTCGCGTGGGCATAACAAACACGGAGGGTTCTCCCTTAAATGTAAGTAAAATACACAGTATACACAGTATTTTTCGGTACGTTAAACTTATTATAGTCGTGTTGGTGTGTGTTTGTTTGTGTGTATATATATATAGTATGTCGCGTAGGCTAAGTAAATCGAAAATTTGGTATCAAAACTTGGATGATTAATATCAAACTTAATCAACTTTTCAGACTTTTCGGTTTGCCAAAAGAAGCAAAAGAACAAATTAATAAAGAAAATACATACAATTATGAGGGGAATTATGCTTTCTGTCTGAGTCGGTCGTTGTGTGTGTACGTGTGTGTGTTCGTATGTGTCTCTGTGTGTGTTACACTAAGTGCTAATTATAATAGGTTTTTTTTCTTCTTTTTTCATTTTCTTCTTGTTTTTTTGTATAAAAAATAAAATTCGACTATACTCGCACACAGCTTCTTAGCTCCTGCTTTTTGCTTTCTGCTTTCTGCTTTCTGCTTTCTGCTCCTGTTCGCTTTCTAGGGGTATGTAAAGATACCCCTTCCCGTTTCCCCCCACGTTTAACTAAGGCTACTACTGATCATGATCATCAACTCTATTAACGTATTTCAGTCCCCGTCCAAACTCTCCTCTACCAAGATGAAATTGCACGAAGTTCCACTTCGAATGATCGTTCAATCTTCAGTCTTCAAATTAATGTAAGGTGCGAAGCAAAGTAATACCCCTTTTTTTAATTTTGATTATGCGTTCAGTATAGTGTGTGTCTTTGCCAATGGGAAAGCATATATATATATATATATGTCATATATAGTCGCCGTCGTTGCTGTCAACCGACAATTTCATTGTTCGAGCGTTGAGTTGTTGTTGAGTTTAAAGCTAGTCAGTCCTTGTCCTAGTCCTTTTTAACCTTCTCCTTCTTAACCTTCTCCTTCTCTGTCTGCCACCTCTGCTTTAGTTTCACTCTCTCTTTTCAGTTCTATGTACAATCCCCCCACGATTTTTATGGCCTTGCTGTGCGTGTGAGTCCATAGTCTTAGTATATATATATTATATATTCGTATAGTTATAGTTATTATGTCTGGGTATTATCATAGGTAAAAAAAAAAAAATTGGTATTACACACACAGTTCTTGTGACTTACTTGGTAGGTCTAAGGTTTACATGGGGTTTTTTTTTTACATAGACCTTGGCTCTCTACTACTCATTTCATGAATATTTTTTTAGTGTACACATATGTTTTATATATATATATATCTTCTCTGATATCTGATATCTTACTATGATACATATTATAAAAAAAAAAACAAAAAAAATGCATTAGTTTTATGTACTTTTTGTGTGTGTTCGTGTGTGTTTTGGATGAAGAAATAGTTTTTAGAAAATGCTGTACAAAGACTGGAAATTTTAGGAGGTTTTTGGGGGTTTTGAGGGTTTCAGGGTTTCCAGGTTATAGGGTCTTGGATTTTCAGGGTTTCGGTTGTTCGGTTATTCGGGATCTTCGTTTCCTTGGCTAATACTCGGGGTTGTGCTTATGGTTTTTGGGGTTGAATGTATGAGTGATTAACAGTCTTCTCTCCCGGCTGCTTTCTTCTATCCTAAATCTCTAGGTTTTCTGGCTCTTCTAAAAACTCTCGCCTCCCAATTTGGGAGGCTACACAAAAAAAAAATAGGTCCTTATATGTTACGAGTGTGTGTGTGAGAGAGTGTGTGTTAGTGTGCTTGTATGCTTGTGTCCTTGCAAGTCCTTTAGTCCAGTGTTTTTTTTTTTTTATATCGTAAAAGACTTTTTTGTTTCTGCGCTTGCTTTATAATCAAGTCGTAAATATAATCACAGTTTTTCCATTTGCCTAAAAATTGTTTTTTTTCTCTCTTCTCTCTCTTCTCTCTCTTCTCTCTTCTCTCTCTTCTCTCTCTCCTTTCGTTCGTTCGGTTCCTTGGTATCCTTGCTGCTGGCTTGCATCATCATCTTCCCGTCGCTGTCCGCTGGCCGAAAAAGTCTTTGAATTTTCCGCTTTTCTGTGAGATCCGAAATATACATGGTGTGTGTGTGTGTGTGTGTCAGGTGTGGTGTAGTGTGAGTGTGTGTTGTCCTCTATCATTCCTTCTCCTCCTCCTCCTCCTGATGATCCTGCTCCTGCTGCTGCTGTTCCTTGATCCTTGCTCTTCGTAGCATACTTTCCCGCGCTTATTGATCTAGTAAATTCATGCGTTCGTAGGGATGCTGATGCGGATGCTGCATCTGGTGGGGATGCTGATGCGACAGCGGATGCTGATGGTGACTCAGGTGGTGATGCGGCAAATGATGGAACCCACTGGCAACGCCGACGCCTCCACCACCACCGCCTCCAGCCTCCAGCTGTGTGAGATCCACGGTGGGCGTTGTGCCACTCGAACCCGCTCCGTACTCACCGCCGCCCACACCTTCCACACCCACTCCCCCTCCTGGTCCCGCTGCAGCTGCCGCCGCCGCTGCTGCCGCCGCTGCTGCTGCGGAGTTGTTGAGCGCCACGTGGAACAGCTGCTGCAAGAGTTGCTGCTGATCTTATAAAAAGTCCATGCAAGGCTTCACAATGCCCGGCGATGACTGTTGCTGTTGCTGGTGTTGCTGCTGCTGCTGCTGTTGCTGTTGCTGGTGTTGTTGCTGTTGCTGCTGCTGCTGGTGGGCCGCTGCCAGTTGTAGCGTTGAGCTGGCCGTTCCACCGGCCACCGCCGCAGCTCCCACAATTGGTGATAGCAACAATTCGGCGGCTGCTGCTGCTGCTGCTGCGGCAGCGGCCACAGCATTACCGCCAGCTCCCCCGGCCCCCCCAGCACCACCGCCACTCGCCGCTGCGGCGGCACTCAGCGAGCTGAGGGACTGATGCAGACGGCTGCCCGGACTCCCAACGGCCTGGCCAACCCCGCCGCCATGATGGAAGTACGAATGATGATTCTTCTGGCGGCGATGATAGATGCTCTTGTGGTTATTCAGCGAGTTCAAGGTGCGAAAGACCTTGTGGCACAGATTGCAGACGGCATTGTTCAGCGGCTGCAGATGCTGCTGCTCCTTGTGCCGCTTCAGCGTTAGCTTGGTGCTCAGCAGCTTGCCGCACACATCGCACCGATGGCAGGCATTCAGGGGCAGGGGCAAGAGCAAACGATTCGCCTGGGCCACATCCTGGGCCCGCACCGAGGACAGGAGACTGCTGGCGGGACTGGAGCCGCTATTGTTGCCGCCCCTCTGCGAGGCGGCGGCCGCATTGCCAGCGGCCACAGCGGCCGCCGAGGGCGACAGGGACGCGCGGCGATGATGCATGAGGGCATGATGATGCTCCAGCGGTGATCCCGCCCGGGCCAGGGCATGGGCATGGGCTGCATGGGCGGCATGGGCGTGGGCATGATGGGCCGCTGCCGCTGCGGCAGCGGCGGCGCTCAGCTCGTGGTGGGTGGCATGCAGCTGATGGTGGCTGGGCAGCAGCGACAACGGATGCTGGCCAAAGTGCGGATGATGAGAGGCGGGCGGCGGCGGCGGCGGTGGCTGTAGTGGCGACGAGGACGGTGAGCCTCCGGAACCGCCTCCGGCTCCCACTCCTCCGTCCAGCTCACGATCGTGGGATAGCGAACGTTCGCGCTCTCGCTCTCGCTCCCGCTCGCGCTCTCTCTCGCGCTCTCGCTCACGCTCTCTGTCCCGCTCTCGCTCCCGCTTCAGATAGGCGCTGGGCGAGGGCGTGGCACTGTGACCCGTTTCCGTGGCACCGCCCAGGGAGGAGCGGGAGAGGCTGCGTTCGCTGCCGGCGGCAATGTGCAGGTCGCTGCCGCTGGACTTGCCGCTCTGCTTTAGCTGTTGTTGTTGTTGTTGTGGACTGTTGGTGAGTGTTGTGGAATGATGTTGTTGTTGTTGTTGGAGGAGGTGGTGGTGTGGTTGTTGATGGTGTTGTTGTGGTGATGATTCTGGGTCTACTTGATGTTGATTGTTGCTGTTGTTGTTGTTGTTGCTGTTGTTGTTGTTGTTGTTGTTGTTGTTGTTGTTGTTGTTGTTGCTACTACTATTACTAGGGTTGCCACTACCGCCGGGCACTATGACGCCGCCGAGTAGGCTGCCGGTGTTGCCACCTAAACGGTCATAAAAAATAGGAAGAGAAGAAAAAAAGAGACAATAGTGACTTTTCTGTATATTTGACTTTGTTGTTATTATTTTTTTTTTTTTTGTCTGTTTTTCTCTGTTTTCTGTTTTGTATTTGTTGTTTAGTAAGGTGTAAGTGTGTCTGTCTTTTGGTGTTTTCGTGTCTTGTGGTGTGTTTTTTCTTGTTGTTGTTGTTATTGTTAGTGTGTCTTGTGGCGTGTCTGTTCTTGTTTCTGTTTGTTTTTGTTTGTTTGTTTGTTTGTTGTTGTTGTTGTTGTTTTTGGTTTAATTTTATATAACACTAACAAATCCAGGCTCAAAACAATGTAAATTTGCTAAGTTTGCAAGTTTGGTTTTGCTTTTTTTTTTCATTCAATTTTTGCTTTTATTTTGCTTTTGTTTCTATTGTATTTTGCTTGAAAGAACGCTGCTGCTGCAGTTCTATCGTTTCAAAATCTGATTCAGATTCGGAGTGCAATTCGCATTTCGATTTTCGGTTTGTGATTTTTTTTCTCATTCCCTTGATATTTTTTTTTATTTTTTTGGTTTGGGGAAAACGCATGGAAATAAAATGGTAATAAAACGGTTTGTTGACTGTTGTTGTTGTTATTGTTGTTGCTGTGGCTGTTGTTGTTGTTGTTGTTATAATTGTTGTTGTTCTTGAATTCGAATTTTGAAGAGTTCTCGTGCCGCAGGTTGGTTGGTTGTGGTTCGAAACTCGACTCGACTAGGCAGACTTGAACCCAAACTCGAACTCGAACACGAACTCGAACTCGAACTCGAACACGAACTCAAACTCGAATTGGAGTTCGAAAGTCAGTGTCGTCCCCCCCGAACACCAGACGGGGTTGCGGGGAAGAGACCTTTTTTTTTTTGGTGAATAATTTTTTGTTGGTGTCTTTGCCAATATATTTTATTTTTGAGTGTGATTCGAGTTTCGTGGATGATTTTTTTTTTTTGTATTTTAAACCAATTTGTTTGTCTTCGATTTCGTTATCGATTTGGTGGGTTTGTCGATCTATCGATTGCTCGATTGTTCGAATTTCGATTCAATTTCGATATCAATTTTAATTCCAATTTTGTTTGCGTTCAATTTTCGTTTGTCGTTGGTCGTTTTCGATTTCGATTTCGATTTGTTAAGTTTGTTTTTTTTTTTAGCAAAATTTTGAAACATTTGTTTTTGGCCTGATTGATTTGTTTTTGTATATATATAAAATATGTTTTTAGTATTATTTTGATTTCTCTTTTTGTTATTTCTTTTTTTCTTTTTTTTAGTTAAGTCGCAAGTTGTCAATAATTTTTGCTCTTGCGGTTGTCACTAGTGTCTCTTTTTTTCAAACTCAATCGCAGCACCGTTGCCTGTGTTGGGTTCTGGATAGGGTTTGGGGATAGGGGAGCCAAATGTGCGGTAGATAAACGTGCTTGGGTTGGGTTTGGGGGGGGTTCGGACACACACTCATCGGGTTAACGACTTTCTCCAATGGTCGAAGGTGTGTGTGTGGGGGGGGGGTCACCTAGGGACGTTGGTGATGTGGATGTGGGTTGAGTATTAGTAATTGTGTTTTTCGCTCATCATGGGACTTAAAGTAGTAGTGATCCTGCAGCTGAGAGAGAATGTGTCGGTTCGATTCAGTTCGGTTCTGGGTTCGGGCTTCAACACACGTTGCAATACACTGAGGAGCTCTGGGGGGGGTGGTCAGGAGTGGTGAGTTAGGTAAAGTTAAGTAGTGGTGAGTTCTGCCCTAGCTGGGGTTAGTTCCCGCGGGATGAGAGCCTGACGCCTCGAGTGACATGCATACAACATTGAGACCTGGGGGCGGAGATGGGGTTGTTGGATCTGGGGGATATCTGGGAAAACGGGATAAATGAAATATTCGCTTTGATGTGTAGACGTTTATTGTAATTATCATTAATTGAATATAGAGCGCAAGTGCAATCGCTCTTATATCGTACATCGTACATGGATCTCAACTGCTTGGCTTGTGTGTGGCTGTGGTTGTGATTGTGGTGTGGTTGTGTGTGTGGTGTATATATATGGATATATATATATATTTGCTTGTATCATATCTTAACTGTATCTTTACTTAGCAGCACTAAACATTAACGAACACAGGTGTACTCAATATATCAAAGTATCCGGGTCAAAACATTTCTTAGCCTTATATATGTATAATAATCGCATAACTAGGTTAACATTAAATACAATACAAAAAAATGTAAATGAAAAAAAAAAAAATATCACTTACAAACTATGGGTTAAACATTTTTGTCTTAGCCTAGGGTGTACGGTGTGTGTGTGTTGTGACCTAAACCTAACTATTCAGAATCGTTACCTAGGTTAGAGTATTTCAAGAAAAGATCCTTTGCAATTGGTCGGTCGTTCGGTCGGTCGGTCGCTCGCTCCCTTTCGCTCTTCTCTCCTCTACTCCCCCAAAAATAGTAACGCTTTCTTCATTCAACATTCTTTAATATATACTATAATATACTTTTTATATGCTTTTGTGTGTGTTTTTGTTTGTTTAGGTAAAAACTGTAAAACTTTACGCTTGGTCTTTCTTTATTTCAGTGCAGTAAAGAGAAAGAGAGATAGATAAATCGTACGTCTAACGTGATCGATAATCGTTAATATATATATATATTTATAAATTTAGAACAACGCCACGCTGCTCTTCTCTGCAAATCTGATAAATTGTATTTAGTTAAAGCCATTTCGAAGAATTCACTACGGGCACCACTGCTCTCTAGCTCCTACTTAACGTTATTAAGACTTGTATAGCTGACGACAATAATAATGTTGTGTAGATGGGGTTGGGAATAAGGGCATGAATTCGGAATGGATTGGGAATGCAGTAGGGGAAAAAGTAAGGGAATGGGTAAGGGAATGGGTAAGGCATGAAAAGGACATGATTTGGGAATGGGTAAGGCATGTGGCATGATTTTTTCATGGCTTTGGGAATGGGTTAATCACCCATTCCAGTTTTTAGAAGTGCCGGAAGTGGGTCTGGATATCTACAACTATCGATTACTCTTGTATAAACTGTGTATCCTGTGCTTAGCAACTACCAAAGGCAACTAATTGTAACTAGCCTAGACTGTGTCTCTCTCTGTGTGCGTCGCTTGGACGATCCCCTCCTAAAGTTAAAGTTTATGTGTACAAAAGCACCGTTCTGCATTTCTGAGAGTGTGTTGTCTGTGTTTGTGTGTGTTTCCTATGCCTTACAAGAACCGACTTAGGCGAGTTCTCCCCTCCCCTCAACTGGAAAACCCTCCGTCGCTGTGCCGATGGTGGTGCTGATGTGGCTGCTGCTGCTGCTGCTGTGGGTGATGACGGCGCGGCAACTGCTGATAGTCAAAGTACATGAAGCCCTAGGAGGAGGACGAGTGATGATTGAGCTGCTGCTGCTGCTGCTGCTGCTGCTGATGGTAGAAGCTATTGGCGGTTGGCGCTTGGGCGGCCACCGCGCCACCCGGCTCCTGCTTCGGCTGCTTGAGGTTGCGATGGTAGATGCTCTTGTGGTTGCGCAGACTGTTCAGCGAGCTGTAGACGCGCTTGCAGATGTTGCACACGGGCTCCTTGGTGGGTCGCATGTGCACGTTCTGGATGTGACGCTTGAGGCGTGTCAGTGAGCTCAGGTTCTTGTTGCATGGATTGCAACGGAAATCATCACCGCCGCTTGTTGCACTGCTAAGTCCGCCGTTGCCACCGCTGCTGCCACCGCCGCCGCCATTGCCGCCACCACCGCCGCCTCCCGAGGTATTAAGACCCGCATTGGAATTGTTTAGCGAGCTGTTGGCACTGCCGCTGGTTGAGGCCGAGGCTGCCGAGGCCGCCATGTTGGCCATTACCGCTGCTAGCATTTGCTGCTGGGCCGTGGTGGCCGCCGTGTTGGGCGTTGGTGTACTGCAGGATCCCAGGATGCCGTTGGGCGTCTGACTGCCGGAGCTGCTGCCACCCTGCTGCTGCTGTTGCTGTTGCTGTGAGGTCTGGTGTTGCGACGCCTGGTGCTGGTGCTGGTGCTGATGCTGATGCTGGTGCGAATGTGGATGCTGCTGCTGCTGCAGAGCGGTCACCGAGAGGCCGCCGTTGCTGCTTCCGTTGGCTGCGAATGTGGTTAGGTTAAGGCCACAGATGCCGGAGGCACTTGTGATGGCTGTAAGTCGAGTTGGAGTTCGGGTTATTGTTGTTGTAGTTGTTGGTGATGGAGTTTTGGTTGTTGTTGAGTTGGAGTTGGAGTTGGAGTTGTGGTTGTAGTTGGTTGTTGTTGTTGTTGTTGAGTTGTTGTAGTTTGTTGGTAGGGAGTAAACGTTGTTGTTGTTGTTGTTGTTGGTAATCAAGTTGTTGTTGTTTATTGTTGTAGTTGTAGAATTTGTCGTCAGTTTACCTGACGACAAAGTGGGGAAGAAAGTCAGAAAACGTCGCATTAGCCCAAGGACAACGAGTTTTATTTATTTGGTTTTTGGAATTTTTCTAGAATTTTTATTTATTTTTTTTTCTTTTGCCTCAATTTCTTCTCTTTGGCTTCGGATTTTGTCTTCGGATTTTTGGGAATTTGGAAATTTTGAAATTTTGACTCGATTCTTTCGTTTTTCTTTCTGTGTTTTTTCATTTCTTCTGTTTTGCCGGATTTTTTTTTATTTTTTGGTCGAAACAAATGAATTTTGTTAGCATTTTTTGCATCAAATATAAGTGTAAGTTGCTTTATTTTTTATGCTTTAGCTTCTGCTTCAACTTTAACTTCGACTTCAGCTTCAGCTAATTGGCTAAATTTAACTTTGGATTTATTTTTCGATTGTTCAATCTGTTTTCTTTGTTTTTTTGCTTTTTCTTGTCTTTTTCTTGTGCGTGACATTAGAGAGAGACAGAGAGACAGAGAGAGAGAGATAGATAATAGACATATAGGAAGAGAGAGAGAGTTAGAAAGGGAGACATAGAGGGGGGCGTAGAGATAGATAGATTGGAACAAGGATCAGGATCATTATCGAGATCGGGAGAAGGTCAGATGTGGAAAAGAAAACGTTGATTCTTCTGGGGACAATTCTTCTGTGCGGGGCTAAAGGGGGTTGGGGGTGGTATGAGAAATTTACTTTCTTTTTTGATTGTTCGTCGACATTGAGACTTGTTAATGGTTTCTTTCGTTTCTTTCGTTCATTGTTTCTTCTCGATCTGATCGACTGATGTGGAGAGACGCTAAATTCTTCAGGGTATCATTCTTCTCTTCTTTTCTTCTTATTTATTTTTTTTAAGCTGTTCTTCTTTTCTGTTTTTTTTTCTGTGGTTTCTTTTGGTTTGAGGTTTAAAGGTTGTTTGTTGGCTGGTGTTTTTGGGTTGTTTGTTGGTTTGTTGTTGTTTTTGTTTTTGGGTTTGTTGGTTGTAGTTGTTGTTTAACTCATTACCAAGTGTGCAGTGTGGTAATTTACAAAGGGGATTTTAGAATAGGGGAAAGGAGGAAAGTTTTTTGTTTTTTAAATACAAACGTGAGAGAAGGAGGAGCTATAGAGGAGTGTTTTTTTTTGTGTTCGTGTGTGTGTGTGTTGTTCGGTTTCCCCTGTATCTGTGTGTGTGTGTGCGTGTGTCAAACACCATCACCGTTAAGTTCTAGTAGTAGTGGTAAAAGTAGTTGTGTTCTGTGTTCTTCCAGTGTTCGTGTTTCTCTGTGTTCTCTCTGGCCTTCCTCGGTGTCTCTGTGTGTGTGTGTGTGTTGCGTGTGTATTTTATTTTTTTGGTTTGTGTGTGTGGGCTTAGGGGGTGGTGGGAACTGTGTGTTCAGGGTGTGTCACTTAATAAGCACTAAAATTAAACCCTCGCCACTTTCTTCACTTATATATTCATCATTATCATCATCATCACCCTCTCTTCTCTCTGGGCTCTTAACTTTACTGGTTTTCGAGTTCGATTTTTTCGATTTTCAGTTTCAATTTCAATTGTTCCATGATGGCAAAAATTTTGTAAAATGTACAATTGTGCTTAGATTACATGGCTCTTCTTTTTTTCTACTATTTTTTTGTTTTCATTTATTTGGAATGCTTTTGAAGGTTTGGAATGGTTGGAATTGTTTTAAAAAGATCTCTACAATATGCTTGTTTCAAATTTCAGTGTTCCGATAAATTATGTTATGCCTATTCCATTCCTTCGGCCGCTTTCCAATCGATCAATCGATTTTCATCAATTTTGTGTGTGCTTAGTTGGTAACTTAAATAGATCGGTGATCGATAGTCGATAATTGGTGATCAGTGGATCGGTGGATACATTTTTGATCGATGTCTTTTTGGCGATAGTTTTTTTTTTCGATTATTTTCGATTCTAGTTTCAGATCGGAACTTAAAATTAGTGAATTTTGAATGCCTTCGCATGGGAGTTAAAGTTAAATTAGGGTTTTAATTCTACGTAAAGCTAAGTAACTGATTTTTCTTTCTGCCTCTGTGTTTTTGTTGTTGTTGTGTTCTTGTGTGTGTATGTATGTTTTCTGTTTTTTGTTTTTTTTTTTAATAATAGGAATAGCAACAAATATATATGTATATATATAGAGCGTAATTTAAAGCGGATTGTCAATCAATCAATTTTATATACTTGAAGCCTTGAGTTGTTTTTTTCTTGATCAGTTTTTGTGTTCTTTTAGTTTTAGTGCTGGTTTTGGGGGAGGGTTGGACTTAGGGATAAGAGGATAAGGTGTGAGATTGTATCATGTATCGAGTTGTCTGCTTGGGTCGCCTGTGGCTGTATCTTTGGGTAATTTAGGGAGGGTTTTGGTTTTTAGTAAAGCGGATTTATAATACGTATACAGGGGCGGGTTAGATCAATCAATTCTTAACAATATCACACCAGTTCTTGTGTGTGTGTGTGTTTGTTTGTTTGTTTGTGTTGGGGTAGGTACTATATATATAGTATATATATATATATATTATTATTATTATCTGGGAAGGACCTTTTTGGTCGCTGGTTAGTACAATTGGAAAGTAAAGTAGAGGTTAGCTCTAGATTAGATCTTTTTAATTTTTTTTGTTAGCTGTTGGAGCGCTTAAACGAGTTCATGTATGTGTGTGTGTGGGTGTGGGTGTGGGTGTGCGAGTGTGTGCGGGGGCGGGCTTGTGTGTGTGTGAGCTGGTGAGTGTATGGGCTGGGGGTCCTTAAAGGACTGGGGGGGGTTCGCTCTCAGTGATTTTTCACTTCATTTCATTTCAGGGGAGTCAAGGGGGAGGTGTAGTGCGTGTGTGCGTGTATGCGTCCTGTGGTGAGTCCATACTTGTGTGTGTGTGTGAGCTGCAGTGTGACCTTGTTTGCTATTTTTATTTTCATCCGTTTCTATTTCAAGTAGAAACAAATCAAAACGGAATGGAATGGAACAGAACGGAGCGGAACGAAGCACACCTGTACGCCCTGTGTGTGTGTGTACTGTACTTTTGGGAGTGTGTGGAGTGTTTTTGTGATCAAATGCCAATAGGTGAGAGGAACCTGAACGCGGGGAAGTACCTATTAAATATCTGAGGTTGGTCTGGGAAGGTATACTCTATATATATATCCTGTAGATTGGGGGAGAAGGTTTGTGGTATATTTGTTTTGTTTATGTGTAAGTGTATGGCCGAATTCAAGGGGCAAGGTACAAAAGACAACTCTGAAAAATGGGTCTGGGTCAAAAACCGAAAAGCGGAACAGTGAAAAAGGGAGCAAAAAAGTGTCCCTTTCCATTGTCACAGAGACAGGGTTAAGGGGCTTCGCAGTTTTAATATTTTTTTTTTTTTTTTAATATTTCTTTTGACAAGACACATTGAAAATGAATGTGGAAATTCGTTCGAATGCAATTTGTTGTTTTTTTTTGTTGGTTGTTGTAAATAAAGCTTTTCTTTTGACTTTGCTGTTGGTTGGGTTTTGGGGGTGGAGCGGGTCAATGGATGGTTAATTTGTTGTTTTTTTTTCGGGTGGGTTTACATAGTTTTAGACACAAGCACGACGACGTACAAATAAAGGAAAGAGTTCAATATTCAATATATATATATATATTATGTAAGGGTATTATGTATATATTCGATCTTCAAATGCGTTGCGTTTTACATGGAAACTAAAAGTTGACACCAATAAAATTTCGATTGCAAAATGTACTCGGTGTTTTTTTTTTTTTTTTTTTTTTTGTAGCGAGAGAGGAGCTCTCTTCCGTTTCATGTCTAGTGTTCTCTTAATATTTTCTTCTGGAACTTTGGAATGAAACAAAACAGAAAAGGGGGAGTGGGGGGGAACAACGCAAAGAAAATCGCAAATTGGTTTTCTACTTCAAAAAGGGAAATCATAGGCTTTAAAACCAAACAATTAATTATTAAACTTTCCTTTTCGAAAATAAAAAAAAAAAATGGGATACGAAACAGAAAAATTCGTACTTTTAGGGGACCTTTTTTTTATATTTCTCTATGCATGTGTGGTTGTGGGTTTGTGTGTGTGCGTGTGGTGTGTGTGTGTGTGTATTTTTTTGTTCTTGTTGTTTTGTAAGTAACATTTAGCTGGGAGTTTTGAGTGTTTTTACTTTAGCACACAAAAATTAAACGGAACGGAACGAAAAAAACGAGAAACAATGCAAAAAAAAACAAAGCAAGAAACAACGAAACTGAAACGGAAATGGAAACTAAAAACGAAATTACAACGATAAACACGAACATAAGTTATCTCTTTCGTCACGGTTTAGTATCAAGATGGTAGCATTCGGTACTATTTGTGTAATCTGTTCTTGGGGTTTCAGGATCAAGGACATGGTGTGTGTGTGTGTGTGCGTGTGTGTGATCAATGATGGAGCAAATCAGCTGCCAAATACAAGTAGCAAAACACACACCAAACAGGAGGAGTCTCTCACAGAGCAACAGGGAAATAAGAGCTGATAGCTGAGAGCTGAAAGCCGAGTCCTGGGAAGCCTGATAGCTGAAAGCCGAATTGTTGTGGCCTAACCGCAGGCCTGCACATGTGTGTGTGTGTGAGGGGCAAGGACTTGTGTGATAGAATTTTTCTAAACACTCTGCGGCTTTGGCGGTGGTTGAAAGTTAATTAATTTTCAAAACAAGTTCATCAGCAAACAGAATGAGAGGAAGTGAGTGCTCCTGTTTGTATTCAGCAATTAAATAGCTGCCACACTACTCTCAATTAAAGACCTTATGATAAGATGCATAACGCAAGAGAATTTTCATGCTTAAAGCTGGTCTTAAGAGAGGCGTTACGCATCTTATACTGTCTGGGGTCTCCCCGCAGGGTTACTCTGCTATAAACTCTGTGCTCCTGGCATGTGGCGGTGCTTCATGGGTGTGTCATGGTCATGGTTGTGATCGTGGTGGGTGGTTGTGTGTGACCGAAACAAATGAAAACATTTACCATCGAAACAATCAAACAAGAAAAGAAATTTTTTATACGCTTCATACGGCTACGGATTAAAGGGAACTCGACTTGGAATCGCAAGGAGCAGTGGGTCAGGTCGCCGGGCTCTTGGCCCTCGGTTTCGGTTCGGTTCGTTTTCGTTTCGTTCCGTTTCGTTTCGTTTCGTTCGTTGGTTTCGTTTTGCTTCCAAGGATCAAGTTCGAATTCGTACTGAGGGGGTTGAGGGGGTTGCTTTTGGGGGGTTCTTTGGGGGATGGGTGGTGGTTTTCTTTTCTTTTTTTTCTTATTTTCTTTCAAGAGTTGAGTCAAACGGGAAATAAATCGAAAGTTAAATCAAAAGTCCTGCTCCTGAGCGACACCTGTGCGATATGGTGTGTGTGTCCTCCGACAGTCAGTGGCAAACGCAAAAATCGAAAGAAACGAAAAGGACAACGAAAGCGATAAGTAAAAAAAAGGCAAAACGATAACGAAAACGATTAAAACGAAGAGTAACACGATTAAACAAGTTCAAACAAGATTGCAAATTAAGGAAATATCAAAAAGGGATCTCTTCGAGCAGTTTTCAAGCAATTTTTTCAACTTGCAACCTGATCTTTGGTCTGGGACTTGAAAGTTGTTGGATTTTTTGTTTGGACTTTTGTGTTTTTTTTTTTTCATTACTTTAGACTTAAGACTCTTTTTTTTCTTGTTTACTTTTAGCTTTGGTTGCTTTTGCCTTTCATTTCTTTGAGTATTCTGGGTTATTCTGACTTTGGATATACCTTTTTTTTTTGACTCTTGGTAAAAAAAAATGTTTTATTTTATTTTTTCTTTTCTTTTTTTTTGGCATTTGCATTTGATGTAAAAAATGTAATAATGAGCTTTTTTGTATTTTTTTTAATATTTTTTTTTTTGAGCGCAAATAGAGCGGAACAATAGAGAATACGGATAGTGAAAGGCTTGGACTCACCTTGGGGGGAAACGGCGAGGTCACCGGACTGCTGCAACTGGGTGTTGAGACCTGAGGAAGGGATAGTTCCATTGATCCACAGAGAGGGTAAGACAGAGACAGGTGGAAAGAGAGACAGAGCGCAGAAGAAAGAGTAGAAAAAGCAGAGAGCCTTCAGTTAGTACTTCAGTTAGTTTAGTTAGTCAGCTGTGTGACTTACCAAGCAACGCTGAGTGATCGAGATTGCTCATGGGAAAGTTGAAGGCGGCTGCCTGGAACATCTTGTTCTCCGCCGGCGACATTATGAACTGCGGGGCGGCATGGTGCGTGGCAAGACCATCGCCAATTTCCTCATCATTGCCGGAACTATAAACGAAAAATTATTATTAAGGAAGGGAAAAACAACGGAAATTGAGTAGGGAAAACCTACCTCAAAGAACCCTTGCCGCCATCACCGCTGCTAGATCGATTGGCATCTTGCTCGCCGGTGGAATCATTGCTGTGCTCATCATTGGCATTGGCATTGTTGTTCGTCGAACAGACCAGCTCCATGGGCTCCGATTTGACATCATCGGCACCGGCTGAGGCCCGCGCCAAGGGCGAGGGTGTCAAGCTGCCCAGTTTGTCGCTAATCGAGATTCCGTTGCCGTTGCTAGCGCCATTGCCAGTGGGTCCGTTGCCTGTTTGGGTTGGAGGAGAAAGTTTTAAAGATGATTCAAGGTTCTCCTCAAAAATAAATCTCTTAAAAACTTACGCTTTCCTTCCTCCTTCAGCGGCGGTGTATTGTTGTTGTTGTGGTGCTTAATCGTGCTAAAATCGGCCGGTGTCTGTTGTGGCGAAGTGCTGCGGGCATGATGGAGCGATGGCAAGTCCGGGCTGCTGTTATTATTGCTACCGGAACCTACGCCACCACCACCACCGCCTCCGCCGGAGAGCGGCAAGCCACCATTATTGTTATCGGAGCCGCGTGGCCGCTTGAGAGCATGCGATGACTCCTCGGCGGCAACACTGCTGCGATGCATCATGGCCATGCGCTTCAGCAGCTGATTATTGATGTGCGTGGGCAGCGATGGCACTGCGGGCGGTGGCGGTGAGCCCGCGCCCTGGCGGCTAAACAGTGTCGAGGCGCCGCCATCGTCGTGTATCGAGGAGCCGTGGTGGGGATGTGGATGCGAGTGGGCGTGCGAGTGAGAGTGCGAATTGAAGGGTGTGCGTCCGGCGCCGGCATTGGCCAGGTTCTGAATTTGGGCCAAATGCTGCAAGGATATAGGATTTATACAAATTATATTACACTATATAATAGCTTAATAAGTTAATCCTTACGCTGTGTGTGTCCTCCGCCTGCTGTTGTGTGAGGCCCGAGACGCGCAGCACCTCGGCGGTCTTAAGGAATGACTGCAGCGACTTTTGATGCACATTGACCTCGCCATGATAGATGAACTCCACCAGCGAATGCAGGTCCATGAAGTTGACATCCTGCAGCAGTATGACCGGGTGTTTGCAGGGTGTGCTCTGTAAATTAATTCAAAAGGAGAGAGAAAGATTAGTCACTAAGTAACGTTGATGGTAGCCCTACTTTACTCAGTTATTATCTTTGTCTTGCCCCAGACAACCTTCAATTGAAGCTACACAAATTGCAAAAAATAACAAAATGATGTTATAAAAAAAGTGAAAAAGTAAAGAAAAACACAAGAAATTACAACAAATAAAGAGGCAAATGTCAACAACAGCCAACGATTTGAACGTTTCGCTTTACGAGTTTCGGTTTTCGTTTTTTTTTTTGCTTCTTCCCCTCCCCCGAGACTTGCATTGCCTGCTGCCATGTGTGGTGCCTCTCCCCCCTGTCCCTCTGTCCCTGTTCAGGGCCAGTGCATTCCAGTTTCTGCCGCCGCTTGCTGTGTGAGTTTCACTTATCAAGTGGAACTCCAACAAAGGGAGCTGCCTGACTGTTGCTTTTGCTAGAAATTGGGTCAAGTCTTGCCGCTTCCCTCCTCGAAGATCGCACATCCCAGCCAGCGTCGTTGTCTTATATATTTACTTGTCTTTTGTGCAACTCTCCTCCAGCACACGCACACACAACTGGATACCAAGTATTTGCGATTGAGTTAAAAATGCCAAGGGAGAGGGAGAGATTGCGGAATCGAGGTCAGCTTCGAGTTGGGAGGCGGCAGGAAGGGGCAGGGAGGGCTGGGCAAGAGCAATGAAGATCTTGGATCTCTGCAGCTGGCACATTAACATCGTCATGCAAATGCTAAGGGGGCTCGGAGGGCGTGGTCTTTACACAAAAGCCAGAAATGCTTTTAGCAAACAGCTATTAAGCCACCTCTCCAAAAACCTCCGACCCTCGCAACCTCCTAGGCGGACCCCCTTAGGATTCAGGCAGCAGTTTGTCGCTGTCTTTTGTTGTTTTGGCAGTTTTTACACCTAATTAAAATAATGCGCTGCAGTTAATTAAATATTTATGCATAGGCGCAAAGTCGCGCACAATTGCGACGCCAAGTACTCTGGGGCGGGTTCGCTGACAGTCTCTGGGCGAGAGCCAAGTGCGAGTCCTGTGTCCAGTCTGTTTCTGGGCTGCTTTGTGCAGTTCTTTCCCCAGTTCCCAATCCTGCTCCTTCTCCTCCTCCTCCTCCCGCTCCTGCTCCTGCCTGTATTAACATTTTTTGGCGCCCAACGTGGGCCTGACAGTGCCCACTTGTATGTATTTCAAATTGAATTTACAAAGTTTTGTGCCGCTTTTTGTTGCTGGTGCAAGCCGCCGCCCAGCCAGGCCAGCAAAGTTTTGTATACTAATTTCTTGGGTACATAATAATTTCCCCCCTCCCCGAACAACAAAAAAAAAAATTCGTTGCCTTTGTTGTCGTTGCTGTTCTTCTTGTTTGTCCTTTTTGTACCATTGCATTTAGTTGGCCTTTTTAACAAATTAAATGCCGACTTTTGCAGCTCTGTTTTTTTTTTTGTATTTTGTATTTTATTTGGTAAAGAATAAGCAGCAGGGAGAAGGTGGTGCAGGAGGATCGCTGAAAACTTTGCCAGCGACTTGACATGTTCTTGTTTTCTTTCGGTACCCAGACCTGTTCCATCCTGTACACTGTCCTGTCCTGTCGTGTCCTGTTCTGTTCTGCCTACCCCTCTGTTGCGTAATCATCTGGAGCTGGGTAGCTTCTCCTAATTGCAGTTCCTACAAAAGCCAGGATTCAAAAAACCAAACAACCTTCCCCCTTACCCCCCTGTTGGTCTCGACCCCTGGTTGTCTCTTTTTGTTTGTAATAACGGAAAAGGCAGCAAGTTTTCTATCATGTTAACAAATCATGTCGAAAGAGACAGAGTAACGGAGCCATGGAGGGCGGGCACTTTGTAATTTATATAATTTCTGCTGCAGTCCCAAATCCTCTCTCTCTCTCTCTCTCAACCCCTCTCCCTTGCTGACAGCTCCCAACAATGCAAATGGCAAAAATGGCAAAACTCTAACTGGCTCAAAAACCGCAATTGCGTGCAAATATTTTCAATGCAGAGGCAGAGCCACAGCGCGCAAAGTTTTGGCGGGCAAACGTCGTCGCCATCGTCGTCGTCGTCGTCGTCGGCAACAACAGCGATTCACATAATTTTAATGTCATAATAAAAATAATGAAGCAAGCCTGGGGGGAAGGAAGGGGATAGGGACAGGCAGGCTGCATTAGTTGCAAGAAGTTTACTTGGGGCCTCAAGGATTAGCCTTTTCTTTGACCTGCTCTATTTCCATGGGGAGGGGCAGCCGAAGGCCTTATGCGTTGCATGATCGCAGCACACAAATCAATCATACGCCGCGTTGTCCCGCAAAAAAAAAATTATATATATATATATATATTTATATAGAAGTCCTTGCCAAGTCCAACTCATTTGCACCGCAAAAACTCTGCCGGTAAATAAACAGAAACAAAAACTAAGTAAGAGGCGGGCCAGGAGTTAATGCCGTGTTGTTGCAGCTCCTTCCGGCTTCCTCCTTTCGTGGCGTGTCTATCGTGGCAGTTGTTTCTTCTGCTGCTAGTGTCCCAACCCCGGACTCCCTGTTGCAACTAAATAAATTAAAATTCAAGCTAAATGCCACACTTTTTTAGCTAAAAAATCATATAAACAGCTGCTACCGATTTCAGTTCGTTGTGATTTCAGATCTCTGGACGATCTTTTTTACAACGTATATAATGTACATACATACATATATGTATTGCAGAGAGCACCCCCAGGAAGCAGGAAGCTGTAGCTGGAGCACACATGTGTTGCAACTTGCATTGTAGGGGAGATAGGGAGGGGAGAGTGGGCCCTAAGTGGGTCACACACGCATGCAACGCGTACAGGCAAAAAATAAACTCTTAAAATACATTTTTTCCTTCGTTCTTTGTCTCCTAAGGCTACTTTAAACTATTAAAATACTCAAAATAACCGTATAAATAAAAGTCTCCATAGATCAAGTCTCCACAAAACAAGTTTATGCCTGCTAGGAACCAAAAGGATTTGTATTAATGTTAATATTAAGTTCTATAAACTTTATAAATAAGCTATAGCAGTGAATTTTTGTATCCTTTCTTAGTTTTCTTAAGCTACTTTTAATTTTGGATCAGAAAAAACATAATAAAAGAATAAGTCTCCACAAAACAAGTTCATGCCTGTTAGAATCCAAAACTTATTGAATTAATCTTAATATTAAACTGTATAAACTCTATAAATAAACAATATCAGTTAATTTTTGTCATTCCTTATTAGTTTCCTTAAGCTACCTTTAATTTTAGATCAGAAAAAAACATAGTACAGGCATAAGTCTCCACAAAACAAGTTCATTCCTGCTAGAACCCAAAACTATATTTATAAAATGTACATAAATCAAACTCACCTTGAGCAGCTCGCGGAAGTAGGGACTGCAGGCGGAGAGGACGACGCGATGTGCCTTGATGCTCCGGCCCTCGCAGGCTAGCGTCACATCCACAAACGCCTCGTCATCCCGCAGATTCTCGAAGGCCGAGGTGATGCTGCTCTGATAGTTATTCCAACGCAGACAAAAGTGCTGTGTATCGTCCATAATGTCGCTTGTTTGGAGGTCCTGTTGATGCTGATGCTGATGCTGTTGCTGTGACTGTTGCTGTTGCTGTTGCTCTTCCTGATCCTGGTAATCAATGGGTGTGGGTGTACGAGCTGGAGTTATTGGTGTTGGTGTGATTGGTGTTGGTGTACTGCTATTGGTTGCCTGCCGAGCGTTGTGGTCGTTGTTATGGTTGCTGTTATTGTTGTTGTTGTGATCGTCGTCAACCGTCACAACGCTGGCCTTCTTCGAGGTCACCTTCTTGCGTATGTTGGCGGCTTGTGTGTGCCTGTGTGCCAGGTTCCTGTCCTTGTTAGGGACAGAAAGCTCAGTGGCAGCTACTGGCTTTTTTTCTGGCTTATGCTCTTTGGTTGATAGTTGTTCTTGTTGTTGATAAAGTTTTTTTTTTTTTTGCTGATAGTTGTTGTTGTTGAATAGTTTTTTTGTTGTTGTACTAGTACTTTCCTGGGCTGTTCACTTAGTGATTACTTAACTGCAAACGAAAAAAAAGGAAGAAAAAAAAATCCAAGAGAAAACAATTAGAATTCGAGTCGCAATCGGATTACAAAATGGATCAGAAAACAAAGTCAGAGTCAGAGGCAGAGGTAAAGAGACAAAAACAGCTCCCTGGGGGGGAGGGGGAGGAGGGATTCGTGCTGTGCCCGCGGAAAAGTTGGAAGCATTTGTTTCTGCTTTGCCATGGCTTTTTTCAGCTCGGTTTTATTCTGTATTTATTTTATTTTCTCTGTTTTTCTGTTCGCTTGCAACTATGCGAAATGTTCGAAAATTGTTAACAAATGCAGTTTAAAATGTCAACCACGGCGGCGACGAATGCAGGCAGCAAAAACCCATTTCTATGTCACACGGCGAATCAGAAACAGAATCAGAATCAGAATTAAATAAAACTATCAAGACGACAATTAGCACTCGCGAAATGCTTTAAGAAGAAGCAGACGGCTCGAGCAGACGGCGCAAAAAATTTATAACGAATGCAAAAAACCATACAAAAAATTATATATATAAAAAAAGAACAACAAAAAAGCTGAGAAAGAGGCAAAAGAAAACAGCAAACGCATCGCAAAGTGGGGAAAAAACGAAATTATAACAAATGCGAGTATAACAAGAACACACTTGTGTTGGGGAACAACAAAAAAAAAAGCAGAATAAAATTTTTAATTTATTTTATATTATTTAGATTTCTTTTCTCCGTTTTATTTTAATCTTTATTTGTTAAATTAAGCAGGTTACAGGCCTTAAGCATTAAGGAGAGTGAAAGCTAATGGAGAGTGGATAGTGGAGAGTGGAGACGCATCTGCACATCTTGCAGAACCCAATCGAAATCGAAATCGAAACCGAAACACACAGAATTCGAATTAAAAAAAACACACACAGAGAGAGAGAGAGAGAGCGCGTCACCCGCTCGCACAGATAAGCGCTAAAAGAGAGAGAGCTTTCGCTCGACATTGAAAGTGAAAACTATTAGATAAGTCCGCCAGGCGTGCGCCCCTTTGCTGCACTTTTTTTATTTTCTATTTTTTTGCCATTTATTATTTTTTTTTTCCCCCATTTATTATGCTTGATGTGAGTGTGTCAATGTATTAATAGCAATTCACACACACACACACGCAAAGACTCGAGCTCTCTTTGTCTTTGGTCTATGGGAATTACGGGAATGCACGTCATCCCATTACCATTCCCACTGCGCTTTCCAGTAAGCGAAGCGAATCCCGTTCCCACCGTTTCTCCGGTTGCCTGCTCACCTTTCCTGCCGCCGGCGCTCGCTCTGATTGGAACCCGACTCCTGCCTACGGCTGAAGCTCGAACTGGAGCTGGAGCTGCTTCCAGCTGTGGATTGTGTTGCTCTGATTGGATGATTGTTGGTATTGGATTGTGTAACAACTAACGGCTGTTTGGGGCATTTCTTCTAATTCTCTTATTTACGTGTTCCAATAATTAATTAATTATGACTGGTGTAACCGAAACTGTGCTTTTGTGCGGCTTTTAATTTCGTACAATTTCGACACTCGAAAAACAAAAGAAAATAGAACACAAAACAAAATGACGGCACGCACACACACACGCACACACATACATATATGCACTCTAGATGGACCGTTAGTTAGAGGCAAGGGAAGTGAACCGAAACCGAGGGAGCGACCGACCGACCGACCGAACGAACGACACTCGAAACTCTAAACTAAACTAATTGCGATCCCATTGCGATACTCCTTCGGGATGCCGCCAGGGAGAGGCGCAGGATGCGCGAACGCGAATACTTGGGGGGCGGGGGGGAAACGGAGGGGAATCTCTGGATCTCGGGCTCTCGGGATCTCAGCGACTAGTCCGATTTGCGTGTGTTTTGTGTTTGTTGCGTTTGATGATTGCAAGCGTAGAAACTCGACTGAATTCGCGCTAAAGAAGAAGAGAGTGCCGTGCCAGTTGCTGCCGCTGCTTCTGGTTCTGCCGCAGTCGCAGCCAGCGTCGACGTCCAGCACTCACAAAAAGCGCATTAGGCAGCCGAAAAAAAAGTAAAATAAAATAAAATAAACAGCAACAAAAAAATGCGCACACACTGGCGAAACTATTCCCCGAAATTTCGGCAAAGCAGCACTGCGTCTGTGTGCGTCCGTCTGGATGCGGGATCGAGCGAGCGAGCCAGCACGAGAGAGAGCGAAAGAGAGCACGAAAACCAAAGTAAAGTGGGAGAGCAAGAACGCGCTCAGACTCAAAGGATTGACTGCGAGGCAGAGCCGCAGGACGGCGGGGGCCCACTGGAAGAAGCGAACCCCTCTTGGTATTAGAATTCCCAGACGCAGCAGCGCACACATGCAAACACACTGAGACATGCAGAAAGGCCAGCATTTTTTTGCACACCAAAAAATCCAGTGTCGATCTCGCCCGCTCGCTCTCTCTCTCTCTCTCTCTCTCTTTCTCCCTTTTCTTTATACTAGAGTTGGATTTTTGTGCATAGAACAAAACAAACACGTCGTCGTCGTCGTCGCCGTCGTCGTTGTTGCCGCCGTCGCAGTCGCAGTCGCAATCGCTGCCGCCGGCTGACTAATAACTAATAAAGTCTGGGAAAGTGGAGGGAGAGTGGCGGGGGAGCTGTTGGCCAATAGATCATTCCACCCGAAAATCGCCAAGTTCGCCCCAATCTCTCTCTCTCTCTTTTGCTCTATTCTATATTCCATATTCCACATTCTATATTCTACATTCTACATTCTCTATGTTTTTTATTTGCCGCTGCATATAACAGATCTCTCAAGTACGTGTGCACGCTGCCCGTGTGTGCTGGTGTGCGTGCGGTCGTAGTGTTTACGAACTTTCAAGGCTAAATACTAAATTGTTGTTGCTTTTGTTGCTGTGGTGGCTGTATTATTATTAAATTTTGTGTTTGGCGCATTTCGCCAGGCATCCAGCCAGCCAGCCAGCTAGCTAGTGCTCTCTCCCTCTCGCCACTGGCATCAGCCTTGAAAATAGTTCTAGAAAAAAGTTGATTTCGCTGCAGGCGCGTATGTGTGTGAGTGTGAGTTTGAATAAAAGCAATTATTTGGCTGACTGCGCTGCTAAAAAAAAAAATTAAGAAAAAAAAGCTGCAAAAGCCAAAAAGCTAAAAGAGCAAAGCGGCAAGAGATTAGATAGAGGCGGCGGTAGTTTGTTCAGTTGGAAACTAAATGCTAAGCACACACACACACACTCCCATTCAGTATATTATGTGTATGTGTGCGCCACCCCCGCTGGTTCTAGAGTCTCTAATCATTCTTTTTTTCGGCAAACTTGTTTGTGCTTTTCTTAATTTCTCTATCTGTATGTTTGCTTCTTATTTCTCTTTTTTTCCTTTTTCATTTTTTTTTTGTTTGTCCGAAACTTTTGCGGATTTCTTTGTGACTTTGCTTTGGCTTTTTCCTTTCTTGTTGCTGTGTGCGGTTTCTATTTTCAAGGTTAAGCGATTTAGTTATGCACACATACACACACACACACACACACATGCACGCACTCAGACTATCAGCAGTTTTGTTCCAATTCGCATTTCGCTATTCCCATTCCAGTGTTCCCGTTCCCCCTTGTGGGAAAGAGAGATGGCTAGTGGGACTATTACTGTGGTGACAAGTCTACGACAGTTTACAAAACGTTAAACAAGGTCAGTCCACATCCAGTTTTCACTCTCCGCTTTCCGCTTTCCACTTGTTGCCGGCTAGACGCTATGGCGCCCACATCGCATCGCATTTCCACACACAAACACACACACACACACACACAGCCCCCTGGCTCCCACCGAATGCCGGCCAAATGTAAAATCTAACGTCCAATGCAAACCCACACACACACACACTCACACGCGTGTGGATGGGGAGAGCAGAGAGTGGCAGCAGCAGCCACAGTAGTGAAAGCGAAAGTTGTGTAAAAACTAGCGGAGAGCGAGATAGAGAGGAGGAAGAAGACGCCGCAAGGAGAGCATTACAACGAGTGCAGAATGCAGTCAGCGAGTGTGTGTGTTGGTGCGAGTGAGTGCCGACTGTGTCTGTGTGTGGCTAGACAAGTGCTAGACGCAAAAGGCGCCCACCCTCTGGCCCCCCCTCTAACTGCAGAGTGCATTGTGTGTGCGTCCAGCATAACGGGGCTTGGCATTTGCATTTGCATAAAATGGAGAAGGAGATGATGACGGCAGCCAGGGGGCGTTAGAGGGAGACGGACCTCTAGGGCACCTGATTAATGCGTGTTAATTGGCCCATTAGGCTAATTGCTTCCAATTAGGGTGGAAGGTAGGGAGCAAGAGCGCAAATAGAACTGGAATAGTCAGGGGGAGAGGTGCGACACGAGATAGCACACTTACACACACACACGCACAGTGAGAGGCAGACAGGCAGGGAGAGAGCATTCAAAACAAAACCCAATTCTTCAACTCGTAAACTGAGTCCAAGTTCAAGGTCTTGCGTTCAATCGCGTCTGCTCTGCCGCTGTCGCTGCCCGCGTCGCTGTCGCTGCCTAGCTAGTTGCGCATAATAGAGAGCCAGTGAGCGAGAAAGAGAAAGCCTGCGTTAGAAAGCTTGCTTGTCTGCAAGCAAGAGAGGCGGCGAACTGTGCTGGTGTTGAGGCAAACACTCTCAAAACAGCAAGCAAAGCAGCAGGCTCTCTTTCGCTCTCTCTCTATCTAAGGCGATCGCATCTGTAGGTGTGGAAAAGGGGCAGCGGGGAAGGAAGAGGACCAGACGCAGACCCAAAACAGACCAGACAGAAGAAGAATGCACGACTGTCTGCGAAATACCACCCCCCTTCCACCATCCGCCTCCTGATGTCTGTCTTCTATGCCTACTATTCCCCCTCCCGCTTCCCCTCTCTGACTAAACGCCTTTGTGTGTTCGCTTTGGGTTTTCGCTTTTGCTGCCTTTTCTTTTGTTTTGGTTTTCCGCTCCCCCTCCGGCCAACATTCGCGCTGACAAAGTTGATTTCTATTGTTAGTGCGCTGCGACTGCGCCGTCAGCAGCGCCTTTTGCGCTTTGGTTGTTTTGCATTTTCGCTAATTTGACCTTCACCTTAACCTAGTCATCGTTTGTCGGACATTCGGTCGTTTACCCCGCACAAAATATCGCAGCAAACTCGCGAGCCAAAGTCGAAGAGCTCACAAGAGACAGAGCGGGAGAGCGCGGAGAGTGGGAGAACGCGCGAGCAGTAGTGTGTGCTTATGTGTGGGATGAGAGCGAGCGAACGAGCGAGCGCGAGCAGCAGCAGCGCTTAGAAGCCAATAGTGTTAGACAGAGACCAACTGCCTGCTCCCGTCTTTCCTGGCTCCTTCTAACTCCTTTTGGAGTTGCCAAATGTAACTGGGAATGTGTGCAAGAGTCCAAGAGTGCAAGAGTGCAGCAGCAGCAGCAGCATCAGTTGGGAGTGGGAGTGAGACGAACGGCACTCTTTGGCTCAACCATGTTGCCATGCCTCTAGTTTCTAGCCGAGTGATTTCGGTGCTCGTGCTCTCCGCTCGCTTGGAAAACTAGCCATGTAAGTTTCGACACCGACTGGCTCTGCCGCCGCCGCCAGCCAGTCTCTTGAGTGCAAATAGTTTTCGCGCTAGATCGGCGCGTACATTTTCCAGCGTCAGTTAGTTTCGTTTGAAACGCAGAGACATTCGTGCGCGGCTCGTGGATTAAATGGATAAAATGGAGTTTTGTTTATTTTGCATTTGCTTTACAACAGTAAAAGAAGAGAAGGAGGAGGAGGAGGAGGAGGAAGAGGAAGTGATTTTGATTCTGTGTATGTGTTTTGTTTTTGTTTTTCTTTTTTTGTGTGTTCGGTTTCGTATTCTCTGGCTTTTTTCGCCACTGCTGTCGTCATCCGTCTCTCTCTGCCGAAGGGGCTTTGAACTGCGCCGAGCGTTCAACGGCTTCGCCCCCGCGTCCCGCCACCCTGCGCCCCTCTCTCCAGCTTTTGCGTGCGTTCCCTGTGCAACTCCAAAAAGTGTGACGACGCTGCTGCTGCCGCCGCCGCCGACGCCGCCAAATGTCGTTTGGCGTTTCGAATTATCGCCGCGTTTTTGCCCGATAAGTGCCAGTGCCCGTCCGCTGCAGTGACCCCCCCGCGCACTTGCAATCACAATCAGTTGTTGGCCCGCCGACGCCGCCGCCGCCGCTCTAATGAACGTTGAACTGTACAAAATTGCAAAAACCGTACGAAAATAACAAACAAACGCTCGAGTAATAATGCTGTCGTCGCACTCACACTCTATTCTGGCGGGGGACATCCGCGTCGCTCCCACTCGCACACGCATGGGCGCTTCCAGTGCATTCACCTCTAGTGCTCGCCCGTTCGCACGCCCTGGATCTCTATCTATGGGATGATCGCGGTAAGTTGTCTACAAAAACATGTTGTTGCGGGTTGTGGGGGCGGGGGAGAGAGTGGGATCGAGGAAGAGCACCGTAACTGCGCCATTTCTGCTGCGTTTTCGGATTCAGTTCCGAAATTGGCCATTTGCATTTCCCCCCAATTCCCCTTCCCTAGCTGTTGGTTGCGGTGCTCTCACTCTTGGAAACACAACGTGTGGGAACATGGGGACTGGAATCGGAGTTGACGTTGGCAGAATTAGCGCTACGTAACTGCTTTGATATATTTTTTCGTACATATCGCGTTTTTAATGGAATAGGAATAGGCTGACCGTTGGCCAGGAGGAGGGGAGGGGCTGATGGTCGGGTTGGTGCGGCTTTCTAAGTTGCAAGCGCAGCAAATTAATTCGCGAAAATTGAAATGTGAAGTGCTGGCTCTTGCAAAAGGAAACTGGTGATCGGTAGAGTGGGAAAGGCGAACAAAAGCCTATGCCAAGGGTTAGGGGGACGGCGACGGGGGACAGGGACACGAACCGAAAGCGAAATGGAAATCGAAATCAAAATCGAAATGTATGTGAAGGGGGCGGGGTGCGGGGGGGAGCAAGCCAGGCGAAAGTCAGCTGCGCAGTGCAGGGCTCGCTCTTTCTTTCTCTCTCTCTCTCTCTCTCTCTTTCTTCCCGCCTCAATTTAATTCGCATTACATGGAACTTAGCTTGTTTGCTTTTCGCTCGCATTCTCGCAGCCATTTCCAATTCCAATTCCAGCGCGCACACTGAGAATATGCATTTACATACAAATATATACATACATACAGATGTACATATGCCTACGCGTGTGTGTGTGCGTGGCCAGCTCATTAATTTTATAGACAATTTTGCGCAATGTGGCACACTCACACATACACACACAAGCGCCCGATCAATTGACACACACACGAGTGCAGCAGCGACAATGTATTAGCATTTCTCATCAAAAAGCTGCTCGCTGCTCTGCCAGCTCTGCGCGCAGTCGCTGCGCCCGGCCGAGGTTAAGAAACTTTTTGGGTTTAATAACATTGCACAAGGTTATTAGATAAAAAAATGTGCGAGCGAGCTAGGGCTCTTGCTCCTGCTCTCCCATCGTTCCCGCGCCGCCCCATCTTTTTGCTGCTCCTCCGAGCGAGTCTGTGCGTTCGCGTGTGTGTGTGTGTGCAATTCCCGATTCGCTCGGCTTCGGTTTCGGTTCGGCTTTGGCTGCGACGATCGTTCGGGTCGCCTCGTGTGCGAGCTTCCACCTAGAGAGGAGTGGTGTGTGCGTGTGTGTGTGTGTGTGGAAGCAGTGCTGGAAGCAGCAGCAACTGCTGCCATGGCATGGTTGCGACTTATTTTTAGAGGGCCTGCACACACAACACACATACATGCACACATGGGGATGCATGCATGCATGTGTGCCCGAGTTTTGTGTATTTTTTCGGGACTGGCAAATTTTTTGGCCGTTGATCTTTGGCGTGTTCTTTCTCTCTCTCTGCTGTGGCATTTGCTTTTGCGTCTGCCTCTGCTGCTTCTGCTGCTGACTGCTGGATACTGAATGTCATTGCATTGTTGAGTGGCGACGACGGGAAGGAATTGGAATGGGTGGCACGGGAAGTGGGAGAGGTAGTGGGGGTGCGCATCTGGCTCACTGAGGGTACACACTTTATTTTCCCTGTTTTTTATTTTTTTTTTATTTATTTTTTGCGCGTTTGTCTACTCTTTAATTTATATTTTTTTTTAGCACTATGCGGGTGAGCAATTTGTGCAGAGGGAAAAGAGTTAGTGCAAGAGTGTGAGAGTTTGTCATTGCTTGCCAAATTTACCGTTAACCATCACATCGTCTCAAATTACCCGTTATTCTTTAAAAAAAAAACAGAGCCAAAGCCAAGCCAAGTCTACAACTACTTGTTTTTTTTTTTGTATCGTTTATTAAGCGACCCTCGCTGTCTCGTCTGAAGTTTTTTCGCCCCCTTGCCTTGGTAAGCTGAGACCCTCGCCAATTGAAAGAAAAAAAAAAAAAACATTAAAAAATAAAAACAAGAAGAAAATAATGAAAAAGAACCGAGTGTGTAACATGCAAGTGAAAAAATGTCAACGAAAGTGCAGGAAGGGCGATCGTATGGCAGAGCGAAAGAAGAAGAAGCCCCCTTTTACACCGCCTTCTCCTCCTCCTCCTTTGGCTGTCCTAGTCCCCCACAAGCACACATACTTACACACACACATATATATATACACTGCAACTCTATGCACATGACACTCATGACCAACTGACTGACTGAACTTGCAGAGAAGCGAAAAAGAAGAAGAAGCAGAACGAGCAGAAAAAAAAAGGCAGAAGAGTAGTGCCTGGAAATAGAAATGGAAACATCGCGAATCATGGTTGTTGGGGAGGGGGCATGGAATGGAGTCAGGAGCAAGAGAGTGAGAGAGAGGACAAAAAAACAAAGAAGAAGAGTTATCTTTCCTAGTCTTTGTGCCTCATTTGTTTGTCTATCCGGCTCTTGGCCTTGGAGTAACCGTTTCCAAGAACTTGGGAGAGGCCCCCTCCCCTCCCCACTCCCTCCTTCCTCCTTCCATAACCCCTCGTCTATAGCGATAACTATGCACTTTGTCTGTCTTTGTCTGTGTCTCCGTTTCGCTTTCGCTTTCCGTGTGTGTGTGTTTTTTTTCTGTGTTTGTTTTGCAACTCCTCCTCCTACTTGCGGCGTCGGCCTTGGATGGCATCATTATTACCGATGATCATGTTCATGATCATGATCGTGATCGTGATCCCCATTTACTATCCCATCTGTCTCTGTCTCTGTCCTCGGTCTCTGTGTGCAGCCAAACAAGTGCGTTGTGCTAGAACTGCACTGGAAGTGAGTCACACAGGGCGCTCTCTGTCTGTGTGTGTGTGTTTTGTGTCCACTTGTGCGAACGAACGACTCTCAATTGGCCGCTGTTGTTGTTCATTCCCGTTGATTGGTGTGCAAGGCTAACGGAAGTGCTGTTGGTCCGCTTCGTTCGCTTCTAATTGCCAACTCCGATAATTCCGCGTCAACTCTCCGCCACTCTCCACTGCTCAACTCTTCGTTTTCCCTTGATTAAGTTTTATATAACTGTAAATGGCACAAGATCGTCTCTTTTTAAACTCCTTTTTTTAACTCCTTGTTTTAATCTCTTTGATCTCATTTTACTCTCCACTCCCCTACTCTTTCTACTCTCTTTAGCTTTCGCTTGATCCCGTTACCCCGTTTCGGGAAGCCCTGGCAATTCCAGCTTTACTGTTACTGTTACTCACAAGGTTCCTGGAATATATGCTGTGTATGCTTCTCGCACTTTCCTGCGTTGCATTTGCAGCAGCACCAACACAAAAAAAAAAAAAAAAAAAAAAAAACAACAAGTTATGCGCCGTCAACCTTGAATGTCGGCCAGTCGCACACACACACACACACACACACACACATAAACAGGGACACGCAGACAGCGTCTAGTCTCAGGCCACCAGTTTGGCGAGTCCCCACTGCTTGTGATTCTGCTGTTTTCCTAGCACTCAACCACATCTCTACACACACACACACACTCGCTCACTCTCTGGCACATCCCGAGCTCCACAGCACGTCCCACGTGTGTGAGCCCCATTCCCACCACCACCCCCCTTAGCCTGCTGTCCCCGTCGTCGTAGTCGTCGTCTGGCTGCGTCTCTAGTTTCTGCCGTTTTATGCTTTTTTCCACGCTCTTTTTTTTTTGCTTGTTTTTTTTTTTTTGCTTTGCGCTAGGCACACGCTTCGGTGCCTGCAATTTTCATTCAGTTTTTCTTCTCGTCGTCGCGCGACTTTCCTGCCAGCTCCAATCTCCCTCCTCCTCCTTTCCTTGCTCCTGGCTGGCCTGACTGCCTGGGCTGCCTCTGCTCTGCTATGCTCCCTCGCGTTGCAGGAATGCAGAAAAATGTGTTAGTGGAGTAGTTGCCATTACGTCACCTTGCTGTGTCTGTGTGCACGTGTCCATGTGCGTGTCCGTGTCGGTGTCCGTGTCCGTGTTGAGGTGGAGTGAGCGCTCTTTGTGGCCTCTGCAGATGGGAACCGCGATGGGTTATGGGTAAGGAGGGGGGTATTGGGGGTGCTGCTGGTGTTGGGAGTGAGTTGTTGTTGTTGTCGTCGTCTGGCTCTCGGTCTCGGTCTCGGTCTCGGTCTCGGTCGCCCTAACAACTAACCAGAGGAGAAGCAGGAGTAGCAAGGGGGGGCGGTGCGGGTAGAGGGAGTACTCTGCCGTAGACAGAGGCTGGGCAGAGAGCTCTCCCTATTCAGCAGACAGAGGAGAGACCCGACAAGTGACCCGACTCACCCGACTGAGTGCGTGTCTGGCCATTTCTGTCCCATTTTTGTGTGAAAGCGAAAGTGGGTCCCGTGACTTACCTTCCTGCCTCTCTTCTTTCCCACAGAGAGAGAGAGATGCAGAGTGGGTGGGAGAAAGATCTAATCCTGAGAGAGTGTTGTTTATGTGTGGATTTTCCTGATCGTTGACTGGAAGCCTGGAAGGTATTTCTTTTTTTTTTTTTTGTTTTTTGCAAGGATAACGAACGGTTTAACAAATAAACAAATCAACAAAAAAACAAAAAACAAACGTAAACAAAATGCTTGCAAGTTGGAAGCCAATAAGGATGTGTTTAGAGCAAGTCTTGCACAAGCGAGCGTCTTGGCGCTTTACGTTTCTCAATTAACAATTTTCCATTAAACAACAACGGCAATGACAATGACAGCGACAACCACAACGAAAGCGACAACGACAACGACAACGACGAGCTCTCTGCCACACGAACGTTTGCTCGGTGCGACGCTGAACAGCAAACTGCAGTTTCTTTCAAAGCGAGCGAAGCGTTCTGCTGCGATCCTCCTCAGCTGCCTGGCGGAGCTTCGCGAAGCGTCCGAAGTGCAGCCGAAGAAGCCGCGGAGAATGGAAGAGGAGCCGAGGAGCAGAGGAGGGGAGAAGCGAGGCAAGGCAATGCAGGCGCAGCCCTACCTCCCTTGTCCGTCACTTCCTGCAATGCGATGTGAGTGTGAGTGTGTGTGTGTGTGTTGTCCCTATTCCCGTTTGCCTTGTATCTTTGTATGCAGATGCACCGAAAATTTTGCAAAGTTTCAAGAAGAGAGGGAGCAGCAGGGGCAGGGAAAGTGCTAATGAGTAAGGGAGGAGGAGGAGAAGGAGGAGAAGGAGCAGGAGAAGAAAGAGGAGCAGGAGGAGAAAGGGGAGCAGGAGGAGCAGTAGGAGAAAGAGGAGCAAGAGGAGGAGAAAGAAAACAAGTAAAGAATCTGGACAGCTGGCACATGAGTCAAATGTCCTTAAAAAGCGAATCAAATCTGTATCTATATCTGTATTTGTATTTGTATTTGTATCTGTATCTGCATCTACATCTCTATCAGTATTTGTATCTTTTTCTGTATTTGTATCTTAACCTGCTAAAAGCTTAAAAAAAAAAATAGAAGACAGGAATGTCCAGTCAGCTGGGAACCAAGGAGCCTAAGGATATAAATTTATGTAGCTAATAGAAGCGAATAGAAGACTCTAGAAGACTGTGATGTCCAGTTTTAGACCAAGACATCCCAAGGATATGTATCTTTACCTACTAAAAGCACAGAAAAAACTAGAAGACTTGAAGGAGTCAAAGGATCTATATTTGCACTTAATGAAAACGCAACAAAAATAGAGATAAGGATCAGTTTTAAACCAAAGAGCCTAAGGACATGTATCTCTAAACTGAGACCATAAAAAAGAAGTGTTGCCTAAGGATCACAGATCCTTGCTAGCTTGCCACACTTGGTGGATCTTTGATCTGATGGCTGTGACCTTACCTTGATTAGAATTCGCCTTTTTTGGCCTTCCTGGCTGACTGGATTTTCAGCAGCAGGCGCATCCTGGCGCATTGCGATGCGGCATTTGCTGTCACTTTTTGTTCACTTGTTTCTTTTTTTTTTTTTTTCAATGCCTTTTCAACGGCTTTCAACCGCTTTCTCCGGCTTTCTCCCAAAATTTGCTGGGATCTTTGTTTGTTTTGGTTTTGGGGACAAGGATATTATAGAGATGTGTGTCAAGGAGGGGTGTAAGTTGTACGCGCACTGGCTCTTCCAGAAGGCTTTCTTCTAGCCTTCTTGCACTTGAGAATATACCAAAAAAATTGACAAAAAAACGTGGCAGTAGTAGTATGTGTGTGTGTGTCTAATCCTTTTGTGTGCGTGTTTGTGCGTGTGTGTTTAGGTTTTTTGAAAATTGAAAATTGAAACTGCAATTGTGCGTTTGGGCTGAACTAACTTTAGTAACTGAACCGATCGAATTAAAAAGCTCAACTGAGTTCCGAAAAAATGCAGTTAAGTGTGTTTGTGTGTGTGTGTGTGTGTGCCGCTGCTGCTGCTGCCCTCTGCCGCCTATGTGTGTGTGTGTGCCGCCGCCTGCCCAATTGAATCAGAGAACCCGCTGGTGTGTGTGTGCGCTGGTGTGCGTGTGTATACTTATGCCGCCGCCTGTATGTTTCGTTGGCTTTTTTGCCTTTTGCTCTTCGCTTTTTCACAATTTTTTTTTTTTTATTATATTTTTTTCTGTTTTTTTTTTTACTTACTCTTTGTTGTTGTATTTTTCTGCCCTGTTTTTTTTTTGCTTGCTTTTGTTATATACTTCTCGACAGCGACGCTGCGTCGACAACGACTGAAACAGCGAGTGTATTATTTCCTTGGCTGTTTTTTTTTTTTTTTGGAGTGCAGCGACGTCGACAGAGGCAGCGGCAGCGGCAGCAACGATCGCTGCATTTTACAGGCCCAAAAAAAAAAAAATAACCCGAAAGAGCGAATAAGCAAACGAGCAGCTCATTCGGTTCTTTATTGTTTTTCTTTTTTTTGGCGAATTTTTTTTCGGGGTTCTTTTTTGGTACAGAAGATTTTTTTTTTTGTTGTTTACCCAAAGAATTTTTTTTTTTTGGGAAATTGTAAGACAGCCACACAGCAAGGGGGCGAATCAGCGATCGCCTCCCACGCACACCCTCACAGATCGCAAATAGAGGCTTTACAAGTAACTTTCGCTGCTGCCGATCTTTATATATATAACAAATATATATATCTTTATATATATACATATGTAACTGCAAAGATATAGTGTTCGGAGAGCAGAGTTTATCAGCACTTAGCCCACAAACCCAAACCCAAATCCCAGCCAGAAACAACACACTCTTTGGAAGTTTGTTGGTTTTCCAGGCGGAGGCATATTTTTGTGCTGATGCAAAAAGACAACTTGTGCTTTTGCTTAATATTTGGGCTCTGGCATTGCCAGATTTACCATTACAATTACAATTACCGCATTTTCGCATTTTATTACATGGCCTGTGTAAAGTCCCCTGTTTGCCATAACCCAGATTCCCGCTTCAGAGGAGAGGAGGAGTGGATGGGAGAGGAGGAGTAGATGGGAGAGGAGTAGGGGGAGGCTGAAGAGGAAAGACGGAAGACTGTAGACTGGAGACGAAGAAAGACTGGCCCTGGAACTGGCCACTGGGCACTGGGAGACTGCAAAAGAGTCTGAGAAACTTGTTGCCACTTGCATCTTGTTTGCCAGTCAGTTCTTTTTTTATTTTTGCTGTGCTTTATATTTTTTGACGGCTTGTTTTGATTTTTTTATTGTATTTTTTTTGTATATTTTTTGTAGTTTTTTTAAATAATTAATTTTTGTATTGTTTTTATATTTTGAAGTTTTTTAAATAATAAATTTTTTGTATTATTTTTATATATTCTTGGTGTTTTGTTGATATTTAGTTTTTGTTGTAAATTTTTTTGTTATTGTTATTTTGTTTTTGTAATATTTTGTTGTTTTTTTTTTTGTAAGTTTTTTTTTATATATATATTTTAATATTTTTCTCGTATATTTTTGGTGAATTTTGTATTATTTTGATATATTTTTTGGTATTTATTTTGCTGTTGTATATTTCTTAATTTGTTATTTTGTATATCTTTGGTGTAATTTTTTTCGTATATTTTTTGTTGTGTATATATTTTTAAAATTTCTTTTCGTATATTTAGTCTATACATTTTATTTTTAATTTTTTATTAAATTTGTTGTTTTTGTATGTTATTTTATATTTTGTGGTTTATTTATTGTTGTTTATATTTTTGTTGTAAGTTTTTTGTAAATTGTTTGTTGTATACATATTTTTAAATATTTTTAATGTTTTGTTTAATGTTTTACTTTTTGCTATTTACTTTTTATTGTCAATTTTATTGTTGTATATTTTTTGTTGTATATGTATTATTTTTATTTGTTGTATTCTGTATAATTTTTATATATATTTTGTTATTATTAATTTTTTTTTTAATATTGTTTTGTATTTTTATATTATTGTATTTTTTTCCAAGATTTTAAAGCTTGGCAATTTTTTGTTTTTTTAATAATTTTTAATTCCGCCTTGGCTAGCACTTTTTCTTGAATTGTTTTTAATGTTTTTTTGTTTAAGGTTTTTTGGCTTGCCACCAGACCTGTGCAGACCTGCCAGTGAGTGGTGACCTTTTAGCCATACGCCGATTCATAAACCGATTTACTTCATGAATGTATCTTTAAGTAAAAAAAAAATATATATATATCTGTATATATGCGTATCTATAATGTCTTTATTGCCGCGTCTCGCGTTCGGTTAATGGCTGTTTCAAGATCACCGCGAAATGTCACCGAGAAACTGGTGGAGGCTCCGGCTGATTAGCCGGAAAAAAAAGGAGAGCCAGAGGCAGCCTCTGAGTCAGAGTTTATTACAAAACGATAATATGTATGACTATGAGGGCCCTTAACACCATGTTCAATTGATTGAAAATTGAAAAAAGAAACGAATAATATTGAAATGATTTTCTAAATAAATAAGAAATTCTTGTTCTATACTTTTTTGGGTATTAATTTGGGTTTACACAAAGCTTCCATCGATATTAACTTTTGTTTTGTCAAGAATTTTAGCTTTTTAAAATAAAAAGTTTTTTATTTTGCTTTGATTTAAATTTTATATTTCAATTTTATTTACCTTTGATATATATTTAGGTTCCAATTTTATTTATATTTACTTTATATTTATATTCTAATGTTATTTTATATTTGATTTATGTTTTATTTATATTTAAATTTTATTTAACTTGCATTTATATATAGATTTTAAATTTTATTTATCTTTGATTAAATTTTATATTAAATTATTATTTATCTTTATTTTATATTTTATATTTCAACTTTATAAATCTTAAATTTACATATATTTCATATTTATTTTTTTAATTAATTATTTTTAGTTCAATTTTCTTTATATTTGAATTAAATATTTATTTTATTTTTTAATTCATTTTTTTAGTTCAATTTTATTTATATTTGAATTAAATTTGTATTACAATTTTGTTTATCTTTCATTGATATTTATATCCGATTTATATTTTATATTGGAATTTTCTTTAACTTGGATGTCTATTTATTAATATTTATATTTATATTTCAATTATATTTATCTTTGATTATTTAAATTTCCTTTATAGTGTTATTAATATAAATAAATAATACATGTATACCATTTCTATTCCTTTCTATTTATTTTTTAATCAAGCTATTATTTATATTAAGTTATTTATTTCCTATTCCCTAATTTTCTAGGCTTTTCTTGACTTGTTAAATAACAAACCCCGTGTGAATGTCGCTAAATGTCTGTCAGCGTTCTAAGCTGCTCCTTTGTGTGGCTGTGTGTTTTGCAATTACAACTGGCATTAACCCCTAGGTGGCCGGGGACCTCGACAACAACCTCTCGGCGTCGCTGTCGACGTCGAAGGCGAAACGATCGCATTGAACTTGTCGTCGTTGCTGTCGCTGTTTGTTCTAATTGGCGGCGCTGCACCGAGTTAGTCCCGCGTATATATATAAAAAAATATATATATATATATAAAAAGGGAAACAAAAAAAAAACACAAACCGCTCACGCACTCGTTATCGCACTCTCTCACTCTCCGTTTCGCTGGCGGCGAAGGCCTAATATCGGATGCGTGCATTGCCCGCTCTGCTCAAGGCAAAAAAAAAAAAAAAGAAAAGGAATTAAAAAAAAAGAAGAGACAGCAGCAGAAGCAGCACGAGCCTGCGATCCGGCGGCGTATACGTAATAATCGAGGAGGTCAACGACGGAACCATTAGAGAGAGAGAAAGAGAGAGGGGAGAGAGTTGCGATCCGATCGCATGGGTTCGCCCCCGCTCTTCTGAGATCCAGAACCGAGACCTGTGTGTTTACATGAAGAAAGCTCTCCGAGCAGGTTCAACGCCCGCCTTGCTTGCCATTTGGGAATGCGGCAATATATATATATATATATATATATAAATATATAGTATATACACGGAATACGGAATGCGAATCGAAATCGGGGCGATCGGGTGAGAATATTATCACGAATAATTGAAAAGAGAAATGCATAGGAAAAAAAGATTAAGTTAGCCTACAATGATTGTATTTATAAACATTTCGCGCAGAGGTAAAGGAGAAACAATAGATTGTAATTTCAGAAATCACAACAATTTGAGATAGAAAATAGTAAAGAACTAGTATAAATTAATAAGAAATATTAAATAACACATCAAGTATATATAATAAATATATATAAGAAATAATAAATGAGACAAAAAATATATACATAAAATTGTAAATATTACAAATAATAATAAGCAATCAATAATAATAAAATAATAAACAATACTATAAATAACAAATATATTATAAGATATCTTATATCATTTCTATAACAGAAGAGAGAATCAAAATAAAAAATAAATAACATACATATAACATATATATAGAAACTTAAAAAATAACACACAAAAAATATATATAAATTGTTTATAAATAATACCAAATATAATAAATAGGTCGAAACATATAATTTCTGGGATACAGAAGAAAGAAGCCATAGATTTCAGGCTGATAAATACAAAAAAATGAGTTACAGAATAAATATAATTAATAAAAGAGATACATAGTAAGGAGTACATAATAAATATTAAATAATACAAAAGTAAATAATGAGACACAAGAACAATTGTATAAAATAGAAAATAATAAGAATAAGAATTAAATTATAAACAATTTCTTAGACAAAAGAGAGAGATTTATTGGATTTTAGGCTTAGACTTGAAAAACCCAAGATAAAAAGATTAAAAAGATTAAAATAAAAATAATAATAGAAAACAAGATATATATTATAATTAATACGAATAAAAAAAAAAAATAAAATAAAAATATTAAAAACATATATATAAGATAATAGATAATACAACAAATACAACAGCCCTAACTGTTGACGTTTAAAATATTCTCTCAGTCATTATGAAACCCAACTATAATTCTGTATTAAAATAACAAAAATATATAATATATATAATACTTCCAAGTAAAATGAAAACAAAATATTAAATCTATATCAAACCTCCAAATAAACTAAAACACAAAATGAACACAAAAGCAATGTGGCAAGAACTAAATTCTTATCAAGTGCAGAAATTATTCCTGGAAAGCCTAATCAATGCGGAATACTGAGGGTTAACTTAGAACTTAATAAGCTGAATATAGAAGAATATAGAATTTCGGGGGTAGTTTTCAGAAATTATTAAGACCTCAGCAGAAAAGAATTTAATAGAAGAATTTGATAGAATTTGCGAGAGGAATTTAACCGTTAAAAAGAAATCGCAGCTTACAGAAAACTACTAAGGAACTACCAAGAGCTTTGAAGAATTTGATTATAATAATTTGCAAGTTTTTAGGAACTTTTAGGAGTTTAATAAAAAATAATTTAATGGTTGAATGTGCTAGTTGTTCTTTGCAGAATCTGATGGTAGATTATGTTACTTAGAAAGTAAGACCAAAATCAAAGCTCATCTAAGATAAACAGGAAATTGGCAAACCCCGAAAAAGGAAATCTTTTTGAACTGTAAAAGGTTCCAGAAAAGAATTGGATAGAAGAATTTTAACCGGAGTTATTTCTTATACTTTCGTGACAAAAACCAAAGCTTATCAAAGCTTTACCAGAAGTATCTCTAAACTGCAGAAAGTTTTAGGACCTACCAAGAACATAGTAGAGAAGAATTTGTTGTAAGAATCGACAGAATTCGATAAAAATCGATAAAATTCGATAGTATTTCTTATTTCCTATTCAGCAAGTAGGAAAGCAATTGAATTTGACCAACAAAACCCAGAATTTGGAAGTCCATAAAACCCGCAAACAGGACTCACTCAAATTTACAACATGAATCCCCCAGAATCTTTCCCGAATCAAGACATTATCTTTCAGGGACTTACGTGTGAAGTGTGCTCCTGTTTTGGGAAGATCCTTCTCCTAGGCTCTGCGACACGTGCATTGCTCCCGGCTTCAAGCCGGCTACCGTCTAGGGGTCGGGGGGCGTGCGGGGTCTTGCCCTGCCGTTTCCGTTTCCGGCAAAATGCTTCCTCTCTGGTGTCCTGCTGCTGCTGCTGCTTCTGCTGCTGATTCACTCTCACTTTCACTTTAGAGTTTCTGTTGCGGTTGCTCGCTTTTCGATCTGTTCGGGACACGATTACGGGTTAAGGAAACGGGTTAACGGTTAACGGTTAACGATTAACGGTTAAGGAAGCGGTTTCTTTGAGGCTGGCGAGTGTGTGGGTGTGTGTGTGTGTGTTGCGGTGTCTTCCTAACTGCACTTTACTTTGATACGATTTCGATACGATTTGATTTCGATATTGCACAACTTGTCATCGTCATCGGCATCGTCTGCTGCTGCTGCTTCTGCTGCTGCGTCTGTGTTTTTCTTTTCTTTTTCTTCACCAAACAAAAATGAAAACAATCAACAATCGGCAACAAATCGGCGCTAGTTCTCGCAGGATGCTGTCCTTTACACTTGCAAAAAAAAAATGGTAGGATTTAAGGAAGGCCAAGAAACTGAACAGAGTTCGTGGTTCTATTTCTGCTTGCTATTTCCGTTTCCGCTGTGTCTCTTTCTTTCGAATATTTTTGTTGTTGTTGTGTATATATTTCGACTTTGTTTTCGTTCTTTTCCTTTAGTTATTTATTTTTCGGTATTATTTATTTGTCGCTAAAATTTTGTTGTTTGTAATATTTTGTGTGTGTTTTTATTTTTTGGTCCGCGTCGCAGCACGCGCACGTAACGAGCAACAAACAGCAACTAACGTTATTTTTAAAACCCAACTCGATTGAAGTCCAAGTCGCAATCGCCGCTCTGCAGGCGCCGGCAGCGGCAGCGGCAGCAGCAGCGGCGGTGTCGGCGGCGGCACAAGGCGGCACAACAGCCGAAGCCGCCCGAAGGTGGCCCGAAGTCGCCGCCTGCCCGCAGGACGAAGGCAGCAGCAGCAGCAGCAGCAGCAGGAGTAGCAGCAGCAGCGACGCTGAACGATGCGACGAGCTTTGTTTTGGTTAAGTGGAGGGGAGGATGCTGCAAGGGGGGGAGGCGAGGCAGGACTAGAAGCGGGACTCAAAGCAGGACTAGAACCAGGACTAGAACTAGAACTAGGATTAGGACTAGTAGTTCGAGTTGCTGGTAGAAAAAGGTCCTGGCACACACACTGCACTGCTGCATCCTTGCGTATTCTGTGAATTCAACGCGTGTCCTGCCGCTGCGATGCCATAAAAATCAGCCGCCAAACAACGTACTAAACACTCATTACTCATTTCGCAGGACACCCCACGCAGCAGCATCAACACACACACACACTAACACACACACACTAACACTAGTACGCACAGTTTGCTCTTTTTTTCTGCGTGTGCGGCGGCCTCTAAAAAAAAAAGGATGCGACTGCGACGGCAACGGCAACGGCGACTGCGACGCTGACGCAAAGGAAAAAGGAAAATCAGAAACAAAACAAAAATGCGAAAAACGAACGAAAAATGCTAAAACCAAAAGCGGCGGCAGAGCAGCGGCAGAAACAAAAAAAAATAAAGTAAGAGGAAAATGTGGAAAAAGGGAAAAGCAGGAGGATAAGAAGCAGCAGCAGCAGCAGCAGCAGCACAAACACACACACTAACACACACACACAGGGAGATGTGTGAGAGAAAAAATCGCGTTGCTCAACCCCACTGCAGGCGGCGCCCACAAACAACCCCCGTTCTGCCGGCAGTTGGAAAAAATTAAAAATACAAAAAAAAATTGAAAAAAAAAAAAGAAAAAGCGCGTTTACACGACGACAGAAAGAGAGAGAGACAGAAAAAGAGAGAGAGAGAGAGAGAGAGAGCGGAGCGGAGCGAGTACAAAAATGAAAAATACAAAAATTTGTAAAGCACGAAAATAAAAAGGACTCTCGCACACACACACACACACACACACACACGCGGGCAAACTACGAGCAAGAAGCGAAAGGGGAAATCGACGCACGAAAAATAACCAAGCGAATAAAAAGGATGGCCTGTGCGCGTGTGGGAGTGTGCGTGCGAGTGGGAGAGCCCCTTTTTTTTTTTCTCTTTATTTTTTTAAATTTTAATTTCTCAAGCCTTCTCGCTTGCTCCGCAGGCCAGCATGCAGCGCTGATAAGTAGGCAATAGCTAGTCAAGAGAGAGGGAGAAAGAGTGAGAGAGCGAAAAAAGCTCTCACAAGAGAGCGTAGAGAGATCCTCTCCGATCCTCACCTCTTATTAAAGCCTCTAAAAATCAAAGCGGAAACGGAAACGGAAGCAGCTATACGAAAAAAAATAAAAATAAACGCCAGCAGCCAGCAGCTAAAAAACAGGCGGCAGGCAGCTCGAAGGTCCTGCAGCGACGAGGCAGCCACGACGTCTTAACGGTTACTAAAACTGCCCAAGACACTGCCCCCAGAGAGTGTGCTGAGCGAGAAACCAAAACGAAGGAACAAACGAGCATCGAGGGGGGCGGGAGTTCCTTGAGTTCCTTCCACAAGGTAAAGTCAGCCGGCAAAAGTCTCGGCATGGCCTTCATTGTCACGACAGCAGGACAATAACAAAAACAACACAAGACCAAAGAGTGGCTGTAACTGTAACAGGAGCGGGGGCAGCGGGGGGGGCAACGCTGCCGCAGGAGGTCAAAGTTTGGGCCAGGCACTTGAAGACGTCACCCTGTTGCTCTCCAAGCGGAGAGTTCTAGGAGTTTTGGCCAAAAAAACCCCACCTTCTCCCCCTAAAACACACACAAACACAAAACACAAAACACACACACACAGACACCGACACACAGCCTCTAAGAACTAGACGCATACAAATGAGCGTAATAAAATCAAATGCTGATAGTGTGTAGTTCGACGCATATTACCCAGAAATCAGCAGCAGGCAGACCCCTCAACAATACACACAAGGAGCTCAAGATGAAGCTGAAGCAACAGCAGAACGCAGGACACACACACACACACACACACAGACACACACACAGTGGGAGCAAATCTACTACACGCAATCTTCATTTTCAACGCCATCAAAGCCATTCCAATCATCATTATCGTCGCCATAATCATCAAGTAAAGTACCCACCAGTAGCGCCTCGTCCACGTCCTCGTCCTGCCGCCTTCTTCGCGGCCCGAAAAAGTATGCTATGCCGCTCTCTTAGACGAAAAACGACAAGGACAAGGAAGAGGGGGGACGAGAAAGGGGACAGGGACGGGAATGGAGAAGAGGACGAGGCAGGGAACGAGTACGAGGAGATGCCAACAAGTGCGCCCGAAGTATGCGCCTTTCTTTTTTTTCTTTTCTTCCTTTTTTTTTTTTGTTTCGCCTTGTTTCGTCTTCGTCTTGTTCGAAGGACTCTCTGGCCAAAGAGAGAGAGCAGAGCAGGTCTGTGTGTGTGTGTGTGTTGGTGCGTTGGCGCGAAGCTGGATAAGGATGTGAATGTTGATGTCTTCGTTGTAGTTTCGCGCGTAGTTCCAAGGAGGAGGAGAGCGGGCAAAAGGAACCCAAGCAGCCGGCAAATGCGACAAATTATTTAAGCTGCATGTGGTGAAGCAAGGAGCAGGAGGAGGCAGTGCCGGCTTTTGGTTGCATTAAAATCTTAGAAGGAGGTGGGGAGGGGGGATGCACACACACACACATAGAACCCTTCGTGAGGATGCCTAGATTTCGGGCCCAAAAGTTTGCTTCCTGCATATTTCCCTAGCCTCACCGCACACACACACACTGGCACACTCATATGCTTGTATGCAAATTATTATGCTTCGGTATAGGTGGGGGACGGGGGTGGGGGAGGAAGGTTGCTGCCAGTAATTAGCCAATAGGAATAGCTCTCAAGCTTGTGTCCCGCCCGGGGTTGCGTATGAGCCGAGCGAGCGTGCGTGTGTGGCACACATCCATCCCTCGGTGGCCTTCCTTTTTTGCCTTTGCCTATCGCATTCGAGCTTAAGACAATGTCCCAAACCCAGGGAAGCCTTTGACAAAAAGGACCTCAGCCACACTCACCTGCGATCGTTGATCAGCAAAGACGGTAATAGAGCTGGAAAGAGATAAGAGAGAGCGGAAAGTGGTGATTAGTGGGGTTTTAACTGATGATTAAGGTTGAGGTTAAGAATAATAAATAAATCTATAAACTAGATTTAATATATATATATAAATATAAAACAGGATTAGGAAAGCTGTCTGGGAGTTTAAGGTTCAGATTAGTGATTCTGTTAAGGTTAAAGTTCTTGTTAATGTTAAACTAAATGTTAAAGTTAATGTCAAGTTTAGCCTTCGGATTGTGGTTTGTGTAAAGTTTGCTGTTTAAGGCTTAAAGTTGAAGGACAAGGTTGAGGTTAAAGTTCAGGTCAATTAAGCAAAATTAACTTTAAGTTTAATTAGGTGTTAATTTTTTTTTAAGGACAAAGTTAAGATTAAAGCTCAGGTTAATTAAACTAAATTAATGTCAAGTTTAATTAGGTGTTAATTTTTTAAAAATTTTACAATATTTTTACAACACAGTAAAAGTTTCTCTGTAATGATAATATTTGTTAATTATTTAATTAATTATAATAAAGTGTTTCCTATTTTAATTAAATGTTTTGACCTTAATCTGGTTATTAATTTAAAACTTCGAATAACAACTACTAAATAAAGTTAAGTTAAACAGACTGTCTGATATTTGTCTAAGAAATATCTGTTCGTATTCATTAACATGAACTTTTCTTATAGTTTACGCAAAGTTTAAAGTTAGGACTAAATTATTACTTAAGGTAGGGCTTAAAATTAAACCAAAGGTTAAGGGTAAATGTTAAGGTTAAGGTTAAGTTTATTGTAAGAATTAAGGCTAAGGTTAGGGTTAATTAAGGAGTTATAGTTAAGGTCAGGTCTAATGATTTGGTTAATTAAGGGTTAATGTAGATGTTAAAGATAAATTTTAGTTTAAATCTGCGGGTTAAGGTTGGGTTAAAGTGGTGAGGCCCTCTTTCGAGCCTCCATTTAGAGCTATGCTCCGTTTTGGTATTAAGGGTTAAGGGTTAAGGCTTTGAGCCTAAGATAAAAGTTGGGGTTAAAGATAACCTTTAGCTTAAGTTTAAATTTGATTAAGTTAATTATATTAATATTTATATATTAATAATTATATATTAATAATTATATATTAATAATTATATTTTAATAATTATATATTAATATTTATATTTTAATATTTATTATCCATTATTGAAGCCATAAATTATTGACGTTTCTATCAGAAACTTAACTTTACAGTTACGTCTAGGGCTAGGGTTATCCTTATTCTAAACCCCCTTTAACCCTACCTCACAGATAAAGGATAAAACAACCAACTAACCGTATATCCTTGCTCTATTTTCAGTGCTTTCCGACTTTGGACTGAAACAATTCACATTTGTATATAATATTGGTAAGTCCCCGTCGTTATTAATTATGTACCGTTGCCCCGAAAATAAAAACCCAAAAAATATGAAAAGAAGGATGCCACATCCCGGCCGTAATGTGTGTGTGTGTGTGTGCGTATATTTATATAAGCGTTTTGGGTGCATATTGGCCATGTGTGTGTGTGTGTGTTATGTATAATTGCCAAAGAGTAAGCTTCAAGTGTCAGAGGCGAGCTCGAAATTTGTTGCTCCACCTACTTTTTGGTGCGGTGCGCCTTTGTTTTTTACGCTACTCTCTCTCTCTCTCTCTCTCTCCTCCTCTTTCCTGTTGTTGTTTTTTGGTTAATATATTACGCATATGCGGGGGTGGGGGGGTGTGTGGTGCCACACACTAGACACAAACACACACACACAGAGGGGGGAAAATATTAACCAAACACAACGACGAGTGTGGAGCTCTCGGCAGCAGTTAAAAATATTTAAAAAATTTTCAAGTGGGCGCAAAAAAGGAAAAAAAAACGAGGACGACGACGACGAGGGCATGCGTGTGACAGGCCGAGGGGGGAGGTGAGTGGGTGGGGCCACCACCACCACCAGCAGCAGCAGCACCACCACCACCCTTGGTTAATTGCCAAAAACAACTACAAAACGACAGAGGGAAATAATGTGTGGGGAAAAGTTTTTCGGGAAAAAAGCCGAATTGGGAAATACCCTCAAAGGGATCAGTTGGGTAAAAAAAGGATCTAAACGATGGAACTTGCAGGTTGCTGCATGCTAAAAATCTATATATGTATATATTTCATTATAATATCTATTATATCTTCTTATGTTAGAGCATGCAAAGAAAGTTGAGCTAAAGCCTCTTCATGCCCCTTCCTTTTTTTTTTTTTGTTCCTGGAAGCTTATGTAAACTCGCTTCCTGTCTCGCTCGTTCGCATATGAATATGTAAAGCATATAGAACACTGTCGAACACTGCCTACGCCATCATCATGTGTGTGTACGAGTGTGTGTGCCAGTGTGTGTGTGTGTGTGTGGTGTGCTCCCTTTTTATTATTTCGCGCCAGCAACAACAACAAAAAAAGAAGTAAGTAAAAGGTACATAAATTGCAAATGTATTTGTATGGGAAAAGTGCGTTGTGGTGCGTACGTACACCCCTCTCTCCTGTTTCAGCTCCCCAACCTGCCCCCCCCTTTGTCACCCTACACTGCCACCTCTGCTTGAAAGCTTATTTTTTAATTTGTGCGTTGTACCACCTTCATACCCCCTCCGCCCTTGTGATTTCCCCCCCATAAGGTTTGCCAAATAATTTAACATTTTGAACGCTGTGCTCTACGCAGGCAAATGTTTTCAAGGGGGGGAGTGTCCTTTGGAGAGGAGATAAAGGGGGAGGAATAGGGGGAAAAGGTGTAGTAGGGGGTGTAAGAGAAGGAGTAATAGGAGGATTTAAAAGAAGAGTATTAAGAGGAGGAATAGCAGTAGAAGGAGTAGAAGGAGTATAAGGAGTAGAAGGAGTAAAAGGAGTAGAAAGAGTAGAAGGAGTAGAAGGAGAAGAAGGAGTAGAAGTAGGAGGTGAAGTACTAGTACTAGTCAAACTAGGAGTAGTAGAAGTACTAAAAGGACTAGTTCAAAAAGCAAAAGGACTAAATGCCACCCTTAAAGCTTCCCAATAAATCGTGCCTCTAAAATTGCATAATTTTTATGATAATATTCCATAAATTCCAGTAGTGCTTAGCCTTTAAACATCTTGTTCTTTTTGTCCGTTTGTCCGTTTGTCCATCTGTTCGTTAGTACAATCCTTAATATCTATATTCAAATAAGTCCCCACAAATTCCATCAAATTTATTGAAACTTTCTAGATTTTATATCGAATCTCAAGTGTGACAATTTTGTCCGTGTGTTGCTCTGTCTGTTTGTACGTTTGTCCGTTTGTCCGTTTGTCCGTCTGTCCGTCTCTTCATTAGTTAATTTTTATTTAACAAGAACTCACAGACTCCCTTAAAATGCATGAAGCACTCAAAGCTCTAGTCGAACGAAGGTCAAGGGTGTATAGAGTAGATAGTTTTGTCCGTTTTATCCGTTTTGTCCCTTACTATAATTTAAACTATCTCACAACCCATAACAGTCAGACCTTTCAATTTAACCTTTAATTTAGGGTAAACACAGATCAAGTTGGTTTCAAGAAATATTCTTAATTTTTTTATTATAATGCTGTATTTTCCATTTGCTGTGGCTGTGGGAAAAGTGCATTCATCATGCCATCATCATCAACATCATCATCATCATCATCGTCGTTTTCGTCGTCGTCGCTGTCATCATTTCGTCGTCGTCGTCTTTGAATGCGACTTCGACAGGTCCTTCTTGTGCTGATGCTTTCAAGGCTTCTTTTGCTTGCTTTGACTCGTCTTGTGTTTGTTTTAACTTGTGTCGTACCCTGCCTACCCCCTCCCCCTCTGTTCCTTCTGGCTACCCCTATCTCCGGGACCTCCCTGTTCCTTTTGGCTACCCCTCTTCTTTCTGGCTACCCCTCTTTTTTTCTGGCTACCTCTCTCCTTTCTGGCTACCCCTCTTTTTTTCTGGCTACCCCTATCTCCTTCCTACCTTTTTGGCTACCCTGCTTTGCCAATTTCTCCTGCTGACTCCTTCTCTGCTCTGCAAGCACACTTTCTTTTTCGGCAAAAGTTTTTTGCTTTTCTGCTGGCATGTGCGTAGGCCCTCCTGTGCTACCCCCCCCTCACCCTAGTCTTTGGCCTTTTGCCTCTTTAGCATTCGCGCTAGTCTGTTAGTGACAGTCGACGGCGAAGCCGGCAGCAGCCAATTTAATTTTTCATATGTACACAAAAACAAAAACAACACACACACA